>JAODLL010015826.1:0-27772 GCA_026546735.1 Forbesichthys agassizii | reverse complement strand
GTGTGTTGTGTGTGTGTGTGTGTTGAGAGTGTGTGTGGGTGTGTGTGTGTGTGTGTGTGTGTGTGTGTGTGTGTGTGTGTGTGTGTGTGTTTGCGCGCGTGTGTATGTGTGCTCTCACAGGAGGACATTTGCAGATGAAGCCATTGGGTGTGTTGCTGGCTACAGCACAGGTCCCCCCATTACGGCAGGGCTTCCCTTTGCAGCCGTCAAACACCGTGTCACAGCGCTGGCCTAGGACAAGGACATCATTACATTACACTAGAATACATAATACTGTACGTAGTATTACGCTGACACACACTATAGATCATATGTAATCCTCAAGACCAGATGCAGCTTCTGGAAGTCATCGTACGACCCCCACGTTTCAAGTAGGAAAATTATTATTAATAGAAAATTATATAATTCATTAATTTATGAATGAATAACTGAACTGAAGTATTTCACACTTCCTCAACCAATAGCCTAAAAATAACATCACTAGCTATACACCCTTCTAAAGATAAAGATAAATAGCACCTGGGTAATATTAGTTTGACTAGCTCAAAAATCTACTGTCAATTAGGACAAAAGGTGCTCTGTAGCCTGACTCAAAATGGCGGACTAGCTTCATCTCAGCCTGGCCGCTTACCGGTGTATCCGGTGCGACAATCGCAGCGGTAGCTGTTGGTCAGCTGAATGCAGTTGTGCGTGCCCCTGGGGTCACAGGGGTTAGACAGACACTCGTTGACATCGCCTTCGCACCGCTCGCCCACGTAGCCCGCCGGGCAGATGCAGTGGTAGCCCCCGACGCGGTCCACACACTTGCCCTTGTTGAAACACTTGGGCTCATTGGTGACCGTGTCAGTGAACGGGGTGCAGTCGTCAATGTTGATTTCACAGTGCACACCTGAAAGAGAAGGTGATCTTAGAAGCCGTGCTGCCCTGACTCAAAGTGACTGGGCACACTGTGTATTATACTGTATACTGTACAGATGAAAGATGAGTGGGAGTATTAACTACAGTGTGAGTGCAAATACATATGTGTTACAGTTTGAAAGCACAGCTCAACAGCATCTTATTTGAGCTGATTAGATACCTCAGCCTGGCGAGACCATCCTGATCTGGTCGGGAAAGCCAAGAAATCCTTGTAGCAACTGATCTGACCCAATAAGCTCCGTGCTGCTAGATAGCTATGAGTGTGGTTTAGGTGTGCCGACAGCAAAACACCAGACACACAGATGGTTCATACAATCAACTGCCAAGTCTTTTTTGGAAAACGCCTGCCCTTTTCAAACCGTTTCAATGGACGGCTCCGCGGATGGACCTGTGCCCATCGATCCATCTGGCATGTCAGGTTATGTCTACCTGAGTCTAAACAACAACAAAACTGATGTTTTACCTTCACGATTGACACTAGACAGTTTGTTGAGCTCTGCACATCTGTACCACTTCAAGCCAGGGAATGTACAGAGAAATATATTTATATCCAATGCATTTTTATTTGGTTTTGTTATAATTAAATGACACAATACATGTACAGTATAAATATTGTTTCTCCTGTCCAAACCTGAGTCAATTTTCCTAATCAAAATATATTTTGGGCTACATCACAGGTCCAACCCCACTTTTGGCTGACCTAGCAAGCACCCTACACTCCCCTTATGCCCGGGAGAAAAATCAATGCTGCTTTCTTCCTTTTATTGTTGACAAGGTGTGGAGGGGAGATGAGGGGCTTTCAGACATGGCCCTGGGCACTGTTAAGCCCTAATTAATAGAGCGTGGAGAAGCAGGTTGGCTAGGGGAGATACTGGGGAGAGATGGGTGTGTGGGGTCCACTGACCTTGGGTTCCCCGCGGACAGGAGCATTTGTAGGTATTGATCAGGTCAATGCAGGTGCCCCCATTCTGGCAAGGCTGGGAGGAACACTCATTGATCTCATCTGAACAGTTGGTCCCCACATAGCCTGGCATACACTGAGACAGAGAGAGAGAGAGAGAGAGAGAGAGAGAGAGAGAGGGAGAAAGCAGGGGCAGGGTTAATCGATGACGGACAGAAAACGGAGCTGTGTTTTGTTTACCTGGCTGTTTTGTGGTCTGCATCCTGCCAAGGCCAGCAGATACTTTATTCCAAGGGAGATTAGCCTGCCCAATAGGTCTCTATTTTTAAACAAGCCACATGTTGGCTGACCACTGATGTTGCGAATAAGCACCATGAGCCAACACAGGTGCCAATGCTGAAAGGATGTTCACATAATTGTACAGTACTTAAAGTCCAGTTATATGAAGGTATTACATAGCATGTGCTCTTACACTACAAAACAGCATATGTTACAGATGAGCGCTACATTCACAAAGATAACCTGGGACCAGACTACTGGATTGGTGTCTCTAGCCACTAGACAGCCACAAGGGAAAGCTTGTACAGATCTGTCTGGCTATACACACACACACACACACACACACACACACACACACACACACACACACACACCGGCATATGCCAAATTAAGGTGCAATAATGTACTGTACTAGATATAATGATTCAGTTCACTGTTCATTCATGAAAACCTTCCCATTTGTATTTCTGATTCATATTCTGATATCTAGATGCAAAGCTCACTAAAACACCTGGCAGCATAGTTCAGGAATCAGTTGTTACGGGTCGAGCTAACAATGGCCCGCATGCTAGCCATACACAGCATTTACAGTTTACAGTCATCATTGACAGGCACGTTTTATTTACGTGTCAAATGTAATGTAAACACATCTCGTGTACTTTCTGTAGGTGGCGCCAAAAACTGGGCCTTCGAAGCTCAAAGTGGTGTAACGTGACGGGGCCTTCTTTCTCATAGAGCCTTTACCTTGCAGGAGTAACCGCCCAGGAAGTCTGTGCACGTGGCTCCGTTCTGGCACGGGCTGGGGGTGCACTCATCTACCTGCTCCTCACAGTAGCTGCCAGTGTAGCCCACCTGACAGTGGCAGTAGTGGGTGTTGCCCGCATCCAGACACTGGCCTGAGTTTCGACACAGGTGGGCCACATCCACGCCTATGGAGAGAGAGAGGGGGGGGGGCACAGGGGGGCAGTCAGACATTGTGCTGAAGCAGCTAGGAGCCGTGTGCGTAACGCCATGTGAACAGTGCACAGGGGAACTCGTAGTGAACGCCCACCTCTCTGCCTGGCTGCCACCTGGCAGGAGACGCTGGGCACGTCACAGTACAGGCCCGTCCAGCCCGCGTGGCACTCACAGCTGTAGCTGGTGCCCGTCTGCCAGCACGTGCCACCGTTCTTACAGGGCGATGAGTCGCACCAGCGCACCAGGTTCTGCACAGCACAGCACACACACACACACACACACACATTAGCATGGCCTGACTGAAGTCAAGTAGCTGTAACATAACTTAAACACCTTCACGCCAGTAGGGTCAGATACAGCCTAAACATTCTACAGACATTAAATATTTACTTAAGTACATGTACCGTACTGAATATAACGATTCAGGTCACTGCTCATTCATGAAAACCTTCCCATTTG
Organism: Forbesichthys agassizii; assembly: GCA_026546735.1. Classification (NCBI taxonomy): domain Eukaryota; kingdom Metazoa; phylum Chordata; class Actinopteri; order Percopsiformes; family Amblyopsidae; genus Forbesichthys; species Forbesichthys agassizii. The sequence continues at coordinate 24,258 of JAODLL010015826.1, read as the reverse complement.
TAGTTCTGATTTATATTCTGATATCTAAGAGCAAACATTTATAAATTCTACAAAACATATTTACACAGGCTAAGGCTAGACTGTGTAAATATGTTTTTTTAGAATCTCTCTTAAACCATGTATACATGTATATGTTACTATTAAACCATGTCTGTCCTCCTACCTGACAGTTGAGGCCGCTGTATCCATGAGGGCAGGTGCATTTGTAGGTGCCATAGCTGTCCTGGCAGGTTCCACCGTTCAAACAGGGCCTGGAGTCACATTCGTTGATGTCGTGCTGGCAGTAGCTGCCCGTGAATCCCGGCGGGCACACGCACGTGAAGGTGTTAATGCCGTCCACACAGCTGCCACCGTTGAAGCAGGAGCTGCATTCATAACGTCAGCGTCAATTAGCTCTAAACACACAGTAAAGGCCGCAGCTAAATCATTTAGCTGCTAATCCCTTTGCCACCAGAGGGGGCAGCAGCGGACAAGAGAAAACGGCTCAACTCAACATGTGAGGGAATCTGTTCACCTACAGCAGTGGTCCCCAGTCCTGGTCCTGGAGGGCCGCTGCCCTGCGTGTTTTAGATGTCTCCCTGCTCCAACACAGCTGATTCAAATAGCTCGTTATAATCACCTAGTGATTTGAATCAGTGTTGGAGCAGGGACCAGTATTGGGGACCCCTGACCTAGAGTCTCTAGCCTAATAAGACTTTTACATAGCAGTCAACATGGGCTACACATCAGGTTACATTGTGGTTTGCACATACACAGTGCAACATCTTCTGTCCATTACCTCTCAGTGCAGTCAGGCGTGTTGTTCTCACAGTGGATGCCACTGAACCCTGGGGGGCAGGTGCAAGTGTAGCTGTTGACGCAGTCGGTGCAGTTGGCCCCGTTCTTGCACGGGTTGCTCTCACACTCGTTGATGTCCTCCTCACACGTATTGCCCCTGAAGCCGGGCGTGCACGTGCACATGAAGCCGTTGACCTCGTCCGCGCACAGGCCCCCGTTGCTGCAGGGGTCTAGGTGGAGGAAGGTGGGGACTTAGTGGTGCCCAGTGTTTGGCTACGTTGTGACCCCTTTATGGGGAATTATACGTGACATACTGTAGTTAATGGTAGAGTAAAGCTTGTGAGTGACAATGCTAACAGCCAATGACAATCGACTGTATTACTTCCCGAATGTCTGAGAGTGCCGTGTTGAGCTTACGAGGGTCTATGCATCAGACGTTCAGAGTGGCTTATGTGACGTAGTGTTAATGGACGCAAGAGGCTGAGACTAATGGCAGAGTAACACATTTTGGAGAATGCGTGCTAACGTCAAACTCAAAACAAACCACCTCTCGCTTCAATGCCATTGGATGCTCCCTCAGAAGCTCCGCCCTACACATGGCAAAAGCTGTTTTTTGTTGTTGTTGTGCGGTGGGGTCTGCACCACGTTGTTTGTGTTTCCATGGACAGAGCCAGGGCTATGTAGGAACACTGGGTTATTTTTCAGCGCACACACGGAACTACAACTAGCGGAGCGCCATAACACATTAAGCTGAAATAGACAAAACGTGCATTAGCTTAACACTGCCCTCAACTTTAAGTCTCTCTAGAGTAAATACATACAATCTACTCATTATTTAACATACTGGGAGTGCATTCGTCGATGTCGGTGTCACAGTTGAGTCCACTGTAGCCCAGCTTGCAGTCACAGCGGTAACCGCCCATGGTGTTCTGACAGGTGGCTCCATGACGACATGGGTTCTTAACACACTCGTCAATGTCAACGTCACAGACTTGACCTGAGAGAGGGGAGGAGAATGAGTTTGTCATGCCTATAGAAAAGTGTGTTGGTATTGTGTGCTATAAAGTCAACATATTCTTTTTACTAGTCAGTGGATATGACAACACATTTCTTTTTAAATGAGTAACATTTCATGTTGAAAATGTTGCTCTTTATTCTTGTTGCTAAGCAACTGTTGAAGATCATTTCAAAGCACAGGGGTTCTTTTGTTCAATGTTTTTTACTTATTTAAATTAGTTTTCATCCAATACAAGGCTATTTGCCCTTCCTAATATGATTTGTGTGAAGGCACAATTAGCGGAACTAAATGTTGGTCTCCCCATTGAACAAAACAAGCACGATTAAGGCCTACGGATGTCAATGTGTTCTGTGTGGCAACATTTCCTCTACCTTGCCAGCCCTCCGGACACACACAGGAGAAGCTTTCGTAGTCTTGGGACTCCTGACACACGCCGAGGTTCTTACAGGGCTTGAGGTTGCACGGGGCCAGAAGTGTTTCACAGTTCTCTCCTACAACACAAATGCATGGGATTACATTACGCGGTAACAATGTGCTTTCAGTATGACTGTTTTCAATGGTGGACTATCAATGTGGTGAAAGTCGAGGGTTGGAAGCACGTAACGTAAAGCGACAGCGAATCGTCATCTGAATCAGGGCTATCAGAAGGCTGTCAGAGCGTTCTGGTTACACAGGCTCTTTCAGTATTAGATATTTCCCTATCTGTTTCCACAACACACAGGTTCGTGCAGGAAGCCGGCTCCAGCTTCCGGCCATTGTCACACTGTTCTGTGCGGTTCTGTGGGACAGGAAGCGGTCAAACAGGAAATGTGTTCGGCTCCTGTTCCCACCCCGCGGCCACAGCGCAAAAAGGAGCTGACTTATTGAATGCTGTGGACTTCAGCATTCCATCATTATCTGTTTTCTTCAAATAATAATAATAATTTGCGAGGGCATGAGGGATTGGAAGGAATACATTTTCCTGGTGTGTTAACAGAGATACTTTTGAATGGTCAAATAGGGGTGGGAGTTTGTGTCCTGAGGAAGTCTTGTCGCTGAACTTTACTCGACAGCTACAGCTACGTTGCCCAGAGCACGTCTGCAGAGGACATGGGGTCTGGAACCCATCATCATCTTTATACCAATGTTTTCATACCGGTGTAAGGCAAATTGCAGATGCACTTGTAGCCAGCCACATCATCGATGCAGGTCCCCTGGTTTAGGCAAGGGTTGGATGCACACTCGTTGATGTTGGTTTGGCAGCTTGGCCCTGTGGTTAAGGAAGCAACATACAAGAACACACTTAATATCAAACTATTTGTATTATAATATAAATAAATAAAACATATCTAAACTACATACATGTAATGTACATTTTCTGAACAAAACATTTTTTTATATAAAGTGGATTTATGTGGCATTCTACCACTATAAATCACAGTAAGCGCACCATCATCTCAGACCAAAACTATATTTTTATATAGAAAATAGTTGTTAGTGATTATAATATCGTATAGAGCACCGAATTACAGTGTAACTGCAGCTCTGAGCCTGATCCACTCACCCTAACTATGACAAATTATTTTTAAAAGTGTGAGTGAGAGAGGGGAGGGGCTGAGAGGGGGACCCTCACTAACATTAACGTTAACATTTGTTTGATGACGTGAGTATACTGAGTGTACCATTGAAAAAAAGCCAAGTCCTGAGGTGATTTTTAACAGATATGAGATCCCTTTTTTTATAAAATGCAGATTTGTATAAAAACAGAAATTCTTTCAATACCAACACCAGCATTGATGTCTTGTCATTGTTCAATCCTATTACTTATTTTACATCTTACAAAACAAATTTTAGGGTGCCGTTAAGACTTTAAAGCAAATTAAAATATAAAAAATAATATTGAGTCCTGACCCCTAATTTTAAACAACGTGGTTGTTTCAAAAGGTCAAATCAGGCTACATGATGTCTAAGAGAGCACACAGAAACCAAAACAAAACCAAACAAAGCCTAACACCCTCCCTTTCTTTGCCTCACACACACACACACCCACACACACACACACACACACACACCGGCACACCAGAGCACTGACCGGTGAAGCCTACGCGGCAGTTACAGACGTATCCACTGGTCATGTCCTTGCAGGTACCTCCATTCATGCATGGGTTTGAATCACATTCGTTGTTGTTTATGTCACAGTTCTTACCACTCCAGCCAGAGTCACACAGGCACGTATAGCTGTGGATGGAAGAAATAATAAACAATAAACATCACAGGATTAGTTCCTGTACATGTTGCCAAGATGGCATGGTGGATGCTATATACTGTACGCCTACACAGTGAAAGTGTCACTGTCCCTTTAAATTCAAAGATGGCTCCAACAAAACGGTGTGTTTTGTTGAAGTAATGTTACCATGTAGCAATAGGCTGTGTCCGGAGAGACTCACCCATTGACCTGGTCTTCACAGTGTCCGTGGATGCAGGGGTTGCTAAGGCACTCGTTGAGCTGGGAGAAGCAAGTGGCGTCATGGTAACCTTCCGGACACGCGCAGGTGAAGGCGTTGATGCCGTCAATACAAGTGCCCCCGTTGTGACATGGGTTGATGACACACTCGTCGATGTTGATGTTACACATTGTACCTGTCAAACAACAGCACAGTTCAATGGCTTCTCTTTTTTGGTGGGGTAGAGCAATCTTTGGTTTGTGAAAATATATCCCACTTATTCCCAACTAAAGTTAAGAGTGCAAAAATGAACTAACTAGAAACTTTATGTTAGTAAATTATGTAAAAACTGATGTTGATTATCTATACTTTTAAAGGCAGCAAGTCATTCTCGAGAATGCTTGCTAACGTCGAGCTCAAATCAAAACGAATCGAAACGCATTGTAAAGCAAGGTGTAGTACTACGGCGTTGTTGACATGAGTGGTGTTCACCACTTTGTTAATGTTCCTATTTACAGAGCCAGAGCTGTGTAGAAGTATCAGATTTTCTTTTTTACAGCACGCACAGAGAGCGGTAAGCTTGTGAAATGCAAGGAGATTTTTGGTGAATTTGACAAAAAGTGTATTATTGTAGCTTACATTTAGCTTGCAATAGCTGACAGCACCTTTACGTATGTGCTATTGCTACCATCACCTCATCTAGACTGTGGTATACTTTATTTAGCAGTCGCTGCTATGTTATTACTGTAGCGTTCAAACAGTAATGATCATAAAAGATCATATCAGTGCTAACCATTTCAATGTAAATGTTAAAAACAATATGTTGGATATTGTTATATTATCAGTAGGGATGGCACGATCCAGTTTTTTCAGTCTCGATACCAATACAGATACCAGCACTTTGGGTATCGGCCAATACCGAGTTCCGATCCGATTACAGTGTTAAATTACGTTCTCAGTTAAGTTGCAAAGTAAGTTACAGCCAATCTCTATTTTAGGACTTAGATGCATTTTAGAAAGCTTCTGCTGATAGTGTGGCCTGGGAAGGTTAGACATGGCTGATGTTTGAAAGTAGACCTACGCGTTAAAAATAATTTCATTGGATCAGCCCCGTGGATCGGTTACAACTGTCCAATTGTCACCGATACGGATCCAGCTATTTAAGTTAGTATTGGACTGATTTCTGATCTCAGCATCGTATCGGTGCCGCCCCTAATTATCAGTAAGCAGCAGCAGCTCATGCCATTGTAGAAGAAGCCAGCACACAAGGGCCTATAGTTGGCCAGGGAGAATGTATCCATTTCAAGAAATATGAGGGCTTGTTAGGTTGCCCTTTGTAAGCCAATTGAAGCGCAGGTGCCATTCAGGTCGGTGCCATGCATAACATAAAGGAACCCCATTTAGCTTTAGAGCAAAGAGCAGCTCCCAACCTTTTAAAAGCTCAACTTTCAGGAATCTTTCAGGAAATCTTTTATCCTGCTCACATCCCCACTGATTGTGTATGTGTCCTCTCTGTGTGTGGGAGGTTCCGCTTGTGTGTCCTAACAGCAGCAGGTTGGGGACAAGGAGGAGTCGGAAAGTGACACCGGTGGAGTCTCAGAGGAGTGTGCTTGCTCGCTCACCATCTGCCACATACCCAAACCACCCCAAAGCCGGCTCACACGCCTCTTTCCATCTTTGATCCCGCCATTACTGCTCACTGTCTGTCTTTGTCTGGCTTTCCTGAGAGGCCAGGCTAGGTACCAGGCTCTGACTGAATCACTTGTACTGCCACAGAGACCGTTTTAGGTGTAGCATACTGACAAAAGCCCATCAGTATACTGTCCTTTACACATTTTTGAAGTATTCTTTTACAAGTCTAAGGAAAAAGCTCAAAAAAGAATTATGACCAATAACTAGGGATGACTAAGGATGTGCACTGGATTGTAGTCGACAAGTCTATTAAATCATGCTCCCTTAGCTAGTCAGCACCAGAAATAGGCACAGTTGTCGGTTAAAAGTGTTATTACATTTAATTATTTTGTATAGCACTTTTGTCGCTGTGGGTCTCTCCCTGCCTCACTGTTAACACTGCATTCAGAGTGGCGAGAGAGCGGGAACACCAGTCACAGCAGACTCGGAGTGGACTTGTGCAGTAGCCAATGAGTGAGCAGATTGTCACATCCTCAATATTCTGTGTCGAACATAAGCAGATCCCAATAGCTAGTACTACTAGCTAATCAAAATAATGGCATTAATGCTCATTACAGCAGCAATATTCACAACCTCTCTGCTTTGGATTGAACCAATTTCACATTTCTGCAATGTCCCGTTTGTGGTATCTGGTGGAATTTAAAAATCACCTATTAATTAATTGTGTTTTTAATATTAATTAATATAATGATTAGGATCTTTTCCATAATCGAGCAGCCCTACTACCAGCCAAATACAAATGAAGCAAAATGGAGGGAAAAACACACTGATTAATGCTTGCTTTCTACTGTGGTTTGTCAAAGGTTTTGGCCAACATTTCTTTGCGGTATGTATTTCTATGCTCATATTAAATACATTATGTTGCTACAAATATGGTATTAGTAATACCTTAATCTAAGAATCCAGAAAGTTGCTGGGGATCAGTCATATTTGTTTGTTGTGCTTGTGATTTAAGATTTATAATACAAAACTGTTTCCATTTTTATCGTATCTTATCTTTAAATCAACGTATCCACCTCAGCCTGGAGTGAAGACATTATTTTCCATTAAGTTTCCAGGATCTCCATGGCCCTGACATGAACCTTGCCGTGACTCACCAGTGTAACCGGGTTCACAGGCACACTCGTAGCCGTCGATGATGTCGAAGCAGGTCCCGTAGTCACAGGGGTTGCTCTTGCAGTCGTCTATGTTGATTTCACAGTTGATACCTAAGAGGACAGTGGGTCAAAGTCAACACAACATGCACCTGCGCCTGACTGTGTGTGTGTGTGTGTGCGTGTGTGTGTGCATGCACTACCTGTAGTGCCCTTGGGACAGTTGCAGATGTACGCATTCTCCCTGTCCTGGCAGGTGCCTCCGTTTCGGCAGGGCTGGCTCAGACACTCGTTGATGTTGGTTTCACACAGTCGCCCGGTGTAACCGGGGTGACAGTAGCAGGTGAAGGAGGCAAGGCCGTCCTTGCAGGTGCCATAGTGGCAGGGATAAGAGTAGCACTCGTTTATGTCGGTCTCACAGTGTCTCCCGCTGTAGCCTGTGAAAAGGAGGAGGGACGCACACATTTGAAATGATCAACCAAAACCTTCTGTTACTTTATTCGTAAACAAACAAACTGCTTTCATTTGTTCTTTGCATTTGATGTAATTTTGCATGTGGTAAGTGATCACAATGAAACCAATTGGTGTATAAATGTTGCATACTGTCTACCCACTACTCTGTGAAGGAATTAGATTATCATAAATTAACTACAAATGAAAACACTTTCGTAAATTTCTCAGTAGTTTGAATCCCAAAATGGTGTTCTCTCCATTAAAAACATCAGCAAATAGAAGTGCCGTGCTTGTTTTGACTTGGCTGGCTGGACAGACCATGCGTACCTTCAGTACACTCGCAGGTGTACTTGTTGGGGCCATCTGTGCACCTGGCGCCGTTCTTACACGGCGTGCTGGCACACTCGTCAATATCTATCTGGCACAGGTTGCCAGTGAAGCCTGCAATGCACAAAAAGTTAGAGCAGTCTTTGTGTGCAATAGTGTGTGTGGCTGGCTGTCGGCCTGTGTGTACAGAGGTGGATAACAGCACTATTCCCGCTCCTGCCGCTAAAGCCGAGCCTCTATTCAAACAGGGGCTCTCGACCAATCAGAAGGCTGCATGTTAATTACCGCCGCTGCTCCGTAAATCCCTACTTTCCCCATTCACTCAAAAAACTCACTAATTAAAATAAGGGAGGAAGAGAATGACACAAGTTACTGGGCCACTGAGGAGTGGGAGATGGGGGGAGGGGGGGGGTCTTTCTGTCTCTATGCAACGCCAAGCTGGGCCCGTTAACTCTTTTGTTCCTCAGAAACCTCTCCATCACAATGTACATTCTGCTGTGTCCGGGCCCCCCTACTCCCCTCCTGCTGCTTGGCGGTACAGACTGTGTGTGATGACGAATTGAATAAATAAAGGCTCTCTGCTGCCCCCCCCCATTTTTACAGGGACACACAGGTAGTACACGCCTATGTGATCCTGCATCGCTGGTGCTGAGCTAACTTGTTAATGGATGCCGCTATTCACAACACACACACACTCACACACACACAAGCAAACACATACTGTACATGCACACGCACACGCACCTACACACACACACACACAAAGACAGATGGCGAGAGAGAAGGATGAAGATTCCTGTACATGCACAAAAGCATGTATGCATGAATGCACACACACAAATGCTGAATTAGACACCAGCGCACGCAGACGCACACACACACATCCACCAGGCACCAAAGAGGGATTTAGTCACCTATCTGCTGGAATCAGTGGTCTCACTGGCTCTCAGCAAGGTTACCATGGCTATGGTGCATGAGGCGGCCCTAACCTTGGGGCTGGCCGGCTTACAACAGGGACACATTTACATCTCAAGCAGGGTGGGGAGGAGCCCCCCTCCATTTAACCGCAACTTTCAAAATCCCTCTCACACACACACACACAAAACACTTTCACTTTGCTCTCAGACATGCACTCTTGTGTTTTATCTTCCAGCACTCCCCATATCTCCATTAATTCAGCTCTTTATTTATTCTTTGGTCTTCCACAACTCAAAGTGGGACCATTATTTTTCATCTGTTCCTACTAGATTGAAAAGCGACCAGAAGAAAAGCATCTGCTATTCAATAGCAACATTCCTCTGCCTGCTTACAAACAGTGTCACCAATAGAAAACAGCATCTAGCAATGTGCAGTATCAGCTATGCTGCTAGTGCTAGCATTACTGTAAAACCACCCTACAGTAATAACCACTACGGGTATTAGAAAGTTAGCTAACTTGTGTTAGAGGTAGCTAACTCGTGTTCTCAATGATAGCCATTCTTTTACTGCACAACACCAAAAGTTTCTGAACTGCACGCTCATCAAACTACTGAAAGAGAGGGAGAAAACAAAACAAAACAAAAACGTAAAAGTTCAAACTTCCCCCGAAACCTTTCCCTATAGATTTCCCCCCGTTCCTGCGCTCCAGCGCTGCTGTGTTCCTTCTGGGCTACCCTGGCCTGAATAAGCCTGCCTCGGGGCAGGGATTAGCACCCATCCAGAGGTACTCGCGCATGTGTGTGTGTGTGTGTGTTTATCTATATGAGAGAGAGAGAGAGAGAGAGAGAGAGAGAGAGAGAGAGCACCCTTAGTCACCCCCCCCACATACGTGCACCAGCCTTACCTGTGGGGCAGTGGCAATCGAAGGAGTTGATCTTGTCGATACACTTTCCGTTGTTCAGACAGGGGCTGTTGGCACACTCGTTGGTATCGACCTCACAGTACTCCCCCTCGTAGCCTGGGCCAATCACCGCAGGGCAGGGAGGAACAGAGAGCAAGGTGAGCTAACAGGAGCGCCCACATTGATTGTGAAACCATCAGCGTGTGGGGACAGGGACTGCACTAGCTGTATGAGACCTCACGGGCCCCGAACGCACCGCGTTACTGTGGCAACGTGTGGCTTTTTAGCCTCTCCAAGCATTCGTTTCATTGCTTTGAAGTCAAGCTACTGTAAGTTAAAGATCAAAACGGTTCTCTGGACCCCTTGAGGTGATATTTGTATTCAAATAATAAATAATACAAATACAAATCTCAGTTGTGTATTAATGTGCACAGAGCATCACGTGTTCAAGTAGGGTGTATAGTTTTAAAACAATCCAAAAAATGTAAAGTGTTGCTTTCGATGGGTAATTGGTTGTGTGCATTTCATTGGTTACCGTATGATATAAAACAAATTCTATAGCTGAATCGCATTGTTTTGCATCATAACCGAAGACACACAGCGGATACTGTACCTGGCATGCAGATGCAGTGGAAGTCTCCTATCTGGTCCAGGCAGGTGGCCTCGTTCTTACAGGGGTTGTCCATGCACTCGTTGATGTCCAGCTCGCAGCGCGCCCCCACATAACCCTTCTGACACTTGCACTGGAACGAGCCCTTGGTGTTCAGGCACTTGCCTGCGTGTTCACATGGGTTGGGACCTGTGGGAGACATATTAGCACTTAGGCTCACTGAACAGAAGCTAACATTTAGCATGTCAAGTGAACAATTGATTGCTCACTGTTTGACTGTGTGATTCATTTGATAAGAGCATCAATAATTATAAAATGGTTTATTAATAAAAACACTCTTAGCTCATTGTACATTGTAGTCCACGAATATTTTTATTTGGTTGTGTTCTGTATGTGTGTGCACTGTGGCCACGCCCTGCATATTTCATACTGACATGCTCAGCTTCCCTGTAACCATCCTTGAGCAAGGCATTTATTCATTCATGTAAATATACAGTGAGGCCTGACCACACCTGTAGGTCGTCCAAGGTTGCTGGTGAGACTCTTACCCAGCGAACACTCGTCTATATCCTGGTCACAGGAGGGCCCAATGTAGCCGTGGGGACATGTGCACATGTGGTTGCCCTTGATGGGGTTGGTGTCACAGTTGGAGCCCTTCTGACAGGGGTTGCTGATGCAGGCGTCGTCCAGCTGACAGAGCAGCCCTGGTGGGCAGGAGGGGGATTGCGTGTGGTGCGATAGACCAATCGATGGACGAACGTGGGTGGAAACATGAGAGTCAAAACAAGAATGAAAGCAGAAAAGTTGTCAATCAAAAGAAGACCCCCCCGCCCCCCCCCCTTCCCACTTGAATCCTGTCCGTAAAACATTTACGCTTAGAATTATATTGTCTTTTGTTGTTGATTGAATGGCATCTGTTAGCATAAATCTACAACATTTCTCATTGAACACTTACAAATCTAACAAATCTATAAACATAAATCTACAACATTTCTCATTGAACACTAACTCTTTCTTTTTTCAGTGCGGGACCACACCTGTGCGTCCGTGAGGACATTCACAGTAGAATGTCGCCACGCGGTCATGACAGGTCGAGCCGGCGGAGCAGGCCGCGCTGGCACAGTCGTCGATGTTCTCATTGCAGTCGTCGCCTGTCCAGCCGTTGACACACACACACTGGTAGCTGCCATAGATGTTGTGGCACGTGCCGCCATTTTGGCAGGCATTTGGCATCAGCTGACACTCATCCACATCCTCTGTGCAGGCGGTGCCTGTGGGAGAGCCAGCAGTCAGACACACATCTAGAGATCAGCGCCCCTACACCCATACATACACTTCTGGTGTGTCTATTGGTGACACTAGTGTTCATTTACTATTAGCGTTTTATTGTAGATGTTTTCCTTACACTTAATGCTCTTTCTATTCAGACGTTCCAGCTGTGTGTACATTTATATTTGCTGGCTGAGCACTTGTATACAGCATAATGTGTTATTATATGAATCCCATTGGCATCTAATGTGCTTCACTGAATATGAAACACTTTTACTTACATACAAATACAATACAGTATTAAATACAGTGAAGACCTGTTAAACGTCAGCCCATTTGAGCGACAAACCGAGGCAGGCTGTTACATGAAGGGAGTGCCATACTGTACTGTAAGTACCTGTAAATTCAGGTTTGCAATTGCAGTTGTAGGTGTTGACGCCATCGACACACGTCCCTCCATTCTGGCACTCATGTCCCGGACAGTCGTCTATGTTTTGGTCACAGTGCTTCCCTGTAAAACCTAAAAGTGAAGCCAGACAGAGAATGTCTTTACAACATTAAAACTCCTTTACACTTGCTTTTTATACTTAAGCCACTTAGCTGTTTAGTTTACATTTGCAGTAGTCTATCTAGGCAGTGCAAAAAAGCCGTTTTCAGATTCACATCGAAGGTAGTGAAACTCTTAAACAGTTAAATGTGGTCAACTGTCTTTTACCTCGAAAGAATAAGGCAGATGTGCCCTGTTAAGTTCTGTGGCTACAGAAACCCACCCACAAACACACACTTATCTCACTGTGGCCATCGATAATTTTTACACAGGTACAGTAACTGAAAACCTGCCATTTAATGTCTGATAGTTAACTGTCCAATAATACCGTTAAAATATTATTTGTGGTTAGAAATTAAAGTTTAGTGTTTAAACACAATTAGAACATAGCCTAATAGGCTGATTAGAGAATAATATAAGCATGAGGTAATATGACTAGGTCACATTGGCAATGGCAAAATTGAATGTGATTTCAGCTACTATCTGTAATGGAATGGGGTCAGCAAGCTACTGTACACTAAACAGGCTTCTAGTGGATGTATTTGTACACAGGATAGAGAAGGCCTGCCTTTGTGGAAGTGAGTGGATGTAATGGTCGGGACTCAATTCTCAGTAAGCTTTACTTCATTTTACTAAAGGGATGTTGTCTTGACGTGATGCCTTCCTGCTCCCTTCACACACACACACACACACACGCGCACACATTGCGCACACACATGCACACACTGTACACACACACAGGACCAACCAGGGTTGACAGCGCAGCACTGCCTTAACATTACATCATTCCCTTAACTGTGAATATGACCATTCTTCACACAGGACTACACCACCATTTCACATAACTGACGTTTTGGCTATGCCAAGCAGGATAAGTGACTCACTCTGCTACACCTCACTTATTCTTACTTTGGACTTCTCAACATCCAGAATTCATCTGACCGGTTTTCTATATTCAACAACACCAATGTCTTTCTCCTATTAAGTTACACATTGGATAACGTCATATTTTATCGAGGCCCATTTCTCCAGCACGCTTAAAATCGACCACTTCTGTTGCAATTCTGGCAGTTTTGACCAAAAAGATCAGTGGAATTTAAGATGTAGGCATACAGTATATTTCAACAGAAACAACCCCTTAGGTACCACAAGAGAAATGCATTAGGTTATACAGTAAGTTTACCTGATACAAACCAGATGCAGTGATCCACTGTCTTGTACTCAACATTAAATACTGGTAAGAGGACATGATGAATAAGGACTACATTAAAAATGTAGTGTACTGTTGGAATTAATTGACAGTTAACTGACAGATGTTTTTAAATAAAAGATATGAAACATATAATGACACACAAGTATCACCATTGGCTATTCTATTTGTGCACCTTGGAGGAACAGTAAACTGACCAATTAGCTTGTAGCACCTGCCTGCTACCGAGCTATAGGCTGCCAGCGTGAGTCTTACCAGGCACACAGGAGCACTCGTAGCTGGTCTCTCCCTTCTGGATGCAGGTTCCAGAGTTGTGGCAGGGTGAGGGGTTGCAGGGCATGTAGCGGCTCTCGCAGTGCTTGCCCGTGTACTCCTGCGGGCACTCGCACCAGTAGCCGCCCGGCGTGTTGACGCACCTGCCGCCGTTCCTGCAGACGGAGGGCGTCTGGGCGCACTCGTTGATGTCCTGCTTGCACGTCTGGCCGTAGAAGTAGGGGGTGCATGAGCAGATGTAGTGGGCGTCGAAAGCAGAGCACTGGCCACCGTTGGCACAAGGGTTGGACGCACAGGGGTCCGCCTGCTGGCAGTGCTTGCCTGGAGACATGAAGGGACGCCATGGGTTTGCCTGCGATGAGCCTGCTTCTATTGGTAACTTCACAATAGTCTACACTGTGTTCAGTAATTAGTATAATATATGATGACGCGTTAATACACACTACTACATCTTAAACAGACATTCAAACCCTGTGGAGTAGAGCCACTCCACAGGGTTTGAATGTAGAACAGTGAAGCCGGATTAGGGGATATTTCCTGTTAAGCATTTAAATGAAATCTAGCTGGACTTCCAATGTACTCCATAATAACAAAGTGAAAAAAGTTTGTTAGAATTTTTCGCAATATTATTAAAAATAAAAAACTTCACATGTACATACTATTCACAGCCTTTACCATGACACTCAAAATGGATCTCAGGCACATCCTGTTTCTACTGATTATCCTTGAGATGTTTCTACAACTTGTTTGTTGTCCACCTGTATGATGATTTGAAAAGGCACACATCTGTCTACATAAGGTACCACAGTTGACAGTGCATGTCAGAGCACAAACCAAGCCATGAAGTCCAAGGAATTGTCTGTGGACCTCCGAGACAGGACTGTATCGAGGCACAAATCTGGGGAAGGCTACAGAAAGATTTCTGCAGCATTGAAGGTCCCAATGAGCACAGTGGCCTCCATCATCCGTAAATGTAAGAAGTTTGGAACCAGCAGGACTCTTCCCAGAGCTGGCCGCCTGGCCAAACTGAACGATCGGGGGAGAAGGGCTTTAGTCAGGGAGGTGACAAAAGTGACTATGATCACTCTGACAGAGCTCCAGTGTTGCTCCGTGGGAAGAGGAGAACCTTCCAGAAGGACCACCATTTCTACACTCCACCAATCAGGCCTGTGTGGTAGAGTGGCCAGACGGAAGACACTCCTCGGTAAAAGGTACATGACAGCCTGCCTAGCGTTTACCAAATGGCACCTGAAGGACTCTCAGTCCATGAGAAAGAAAATTCTATGGTCTGATGAAATAAAGATTGAACTCTTTGGCCTGAATGCCAAGCATCATATCTGGAGGAAACCAGGCACCACTCATCACCTGGTCAATACCATCCCTACAGTGAAGCACAGTGGTGGCAGCATCATGCTGTGGGGATGTTTATCAAAACCTGCTTCAGAGCACTCTGGACCTCAGACTGGGGAGAAGGTTCATCTTCCAACAGGACAACGACCCTAAGCACTCAGCCAAGATAACAAAGGAGTGGGTTCGGGACAGCTCTGTGAATGTCCTTGAGTGGCCCAGCCAGAGCCCAGACTTGAACCCCATTGAACATCTCTGGAGAGATCTGAACTTGACGCTTCCTGTCTAACCTGATGGAGCTTGAGAGGTCCTGCAAAGAAGAATGGGAGAAACTGCCCAAAAGTAGGTGTGCCAAGCTTGTAGCATCATACTCAAAAAGACTTGAGGCTGTAATTGCAGCCAAAGGTGCTTCAACAAAGTATTGACCAAAGGCTGTAAATACTTATGTACATGTGATTTTTAAATTTTTTTTATTTTTATACATTTAACAAACTTTTTCACGTTGTTATAACATTGTAAATTATTTTAATCCATTTTTGATTTTTTGGCACAAATATTTGAAATAAGGGAATTTTTGCATTGCAGTGCAAAAATATGTTTAGCTCACTCTGTGTGTCTTAATTTGTGACCAAAAAGATAGAGTCTCTATATCTAGTCTGTATCGTGTCTGTTCATCTAATCTCAAGGCCCAAAAGAAGGCTTCTCCCTAAGCCAGTGGGCGACACAACACATTAGCCCAGCCTCTTACCTGACCACCCGGGGAGGCAGCGACACTTGAACTCCTGCAGGCTAAGTAGCTCGCAGGTTCCTCCATTGCGACAGGGAGAGCTATAGCAGACGTTGCTGACGGGGGTCAGACACCGTGGGTCTGTGAAGCCGATGCGGCAGCTACAGTTGAAATTCACAGTGTTGCCGCGGGACACAGCACGGCACGCGCCATCGTTCATGCATGGCGAGCTGGTGCAGGGGTCCGGGAACTGGCACCTGCTCCCTACATACCCTTCTCGACACCTGGTGGGCACAGACGAGACGTCTGTGCATTAGCCAAGAGCTGTTTGTTTAAGTCAAGAGATGACGATTATACTGTAGACATAACACTATATTGCCAAAGGTTTTGGGATGCCTGCCTTTACATGTACATGAAGTTTAACAGGTTAATGACACCCCATTCTTAATCAATAGGGTTTAATATGGTGTTGGCCCACCTGTTGCAGCTATAACAGCTTAAACTCTTATGTAGGTATGTTCAGATTTCCAGACAGAGAAGCTTGAGTCGTCTCTCATGCGCTGACCCTGCTCTGTGATTTTATGTGGCCTACCACTTCGAGGCTTCTGTTGTTTCCAATCGCTTCCACTTTGTTATAATACCACTAACAGTTGACTGTGGAATATTTAGTAGTGAGGAAATTTCACGAATGGACTTATTGCACAGGTGGCAACCTATCACAGTTCCACCCATTCTTTCACAAATGTTTGTAGAAGCAGTCTGCATGCCTATGTGCTTGATTTTATACACTTGTGGCCATGGAAGTGATTGGAACACCTGAATTCAATGATTCAGAGGGGTGTCCCAATACTTTTGGCAATGTAATACAGTTCACATTATTCAAGATGGAATCGCTCTATTTCCAGTTTTGAGAGTTTGACAATGTACAAAAAGTCCAAAGTAAGTAAGTAAGTGCATAAATAAGCAGCTTACATCATACACCTCTAGAGCTGAATGGGTTTGAATTGCCAGGACACACCTTCAGTATGCTTGCTCCTCTTCCATCTGATGGGGAACCTAACAAGACCAGAGGCCCCATACTGGCCACTGATTCAACGCACTAGGGCTGTGCAAAATGACCAATATGTCATATCCTGATATCGGTAATGTTATATCCTGATAACAGTAAATATCACTATAGCACACACGTTCAATATTAATGTATTAACCCTCGCGCTGTCCTATGGGACAAAATGACCCGGCGCACTTGCCAGTAGAGGGCAGCAACCACAACACGGACATATGACATTCTGCGGTTTGCTCCCTCTGCTGCTAGTCTGCTGAAATGCCTTAGAACAGCACGAGGGTTAACGTAATCTGTGCAAAATACAGACAAACTCCAAATGACAAGAATGATTGCAGTACGAGTGTGATTTTTATCACGATATAAGCGATAAAGCATAATATCAAACGGTAGATGTTTTTCTATCGTCATACGATATATATCCTCATATCGCACAGCCCTACAACGCACCACAAAATAAATAGTATAGCTAAACCAGTGGATCGGATCATAACACAATTTACTGCATACCAAAATATCACCCAAACATACGTGTTTGTAGGAAAAAGTTTGAGATTGTGGATTAAATTATATTTGATAGTGTCTAATTAACATTCATATAATGCTGTCTCACTCATCACCTTCACTATGTGGGTTTTACCCTCACACCTTTCACATATTCTGCCCTTTTAAGCCAAGGGCAGATCAAGTTGTGTACAAGGGAATGTCGGGGACGACAAGGGCCACACCTCAAGGCGCTGCTGTGCATCGCTATACCTTCTGCTTGGGAAACAGCCTTTGACACATGGGATCACTAGTCCCTATACAACTAGTCACATTGGTGAAAATAGGCCTTAGGGTCAGGAGGCCGAGACCTGCCCTGCTGTTTTTACAACTCGGCAACACGGCCATGAGAAACTATGCCACTAATAGCGGTTTGCATTCTCCTTGCACAATGTGTTTTAGGCCATAAAACAGTCACTTGGAAAAGGGGCATGAAATATGGAGGAGGACGCACTACTGAATTGCTTTTCATCACAGACAGGTTTTGAGCACTAAACATACACAGAGAGACATAGAGAGTGAGGGGGGGAGAGAGAGAGGGTGGGGGGGAGACTCAGACCACAGGGAAAGATTCACACATTTACAATTACAATGAGGAGTTCAACAGAGTCCCTTGAGGATATGCGCGGCTTAACAAAGGGGCCACCTACACACACACTCATTGGAATCGTGCACGCTGAATGTGTTCACACAAACGCTCTCTCCCTCTTACACACATGCAGGATGATATGCAGGCACTTGCACATTCCCCATTCAATATTCCCACACACGTTTTCAGTCAGCTCTGAGATCCCAACCACACTGTAACCACATTGGTGGGACGTCCAACCTGCCAATGTTCATTAACTTCAAAGTTTCAGCGATGTCAAGCACTGGGTGGTCAAAAAAAGCATCTGCTCAAAGCCCCCAGCCTCCTATGAAAAAAAAAAGAGAAATAACTGTAATGTTTGTAATTATTTTTCCCAAAGTTCCAAAAGAGAAAGGCAGCCATCTTGGGACCCATTCAAGCGCTCTGAAATGCTGCGTGCTTTAGCCATTTTGTCAGCACTCATTTATCCACAGGACAAGGGACTGTCTGTGCCAATGTGTTTGAGCAGCAAGCTATAATTGTGGTGGCTTTAAAAGTTCAAAGGCTCAGTGCCTGTTATTCTTGCCTTACAGAGGACTGTGTCCATCATCACAGATGAGGGAATAGAAGAAACTGTCTCTAAGGGGGAAAGTTACTTCATTACATTGTATGGGTAAGAACGCCCCAATGGAATTATTTTTACAGGGTTTGGAAGATCATTTCTACATTTTTATTCTAGCTTTATCAAATATAAATTGTTCAATTGTGTTATTAACACATTTGATGTAATATATTATTGTGAATTAAAAAGAAGAATATAGCAGTCCGCTCCTAAGTCCTTCATGTTTCAAAAGGTTTCAAAACCACTGCATTTATAGATTGAAGCTTTATTTGTTTGTTGTTGTAACAAAATAAGTGCTTCTTTACTAGTTTTACCAGCCCACCGCAGAATCAACTTTCATCCGATTAACATTGAAGTGTAGCCTTCCCACGACAAAAGCCACTGTGACACCCAAATACCTAACCACAGCCCAACAGTATATTAGCCCTGAGGAGCTGGCAAAACCAAACATTCCCAGGAGGGGCCACCGTGTGTGTGTGTGTGTGTGTGTGTGTGTGTGTGTGTGTGTGTGTGTGTGTGTGTGTGTTGGTGTATATATAGGTGTGTGTCAGACCCTGTAGAACCAGTGTGTGTTTAGATAGGGTTCCCCTCTTGGCTTGGATTAGAGAG
Organism: Forbesichthys agassizii; assembly: GCA_026546735.1. Classification (NCBI taxonomy): domain Eukaryota; kingdom Metazoa; phylum Chordata; class Actinopteri; order Percopsiformes; family Amblyopsidae; genus Forbesichthys; species Forbesichthys agassizii. The sequence goes on along the minus strand of JAODLL010015826.1, from coordinate 5,267 downwards.
TACTCAGACTGGGGCTAGGAAATGAAAACAGGCTGCAGGCTACATCAACAAAACCACTTTGTCACTGTGCTCAGAAGAGAGAGGAGTGTGGCAACTTTGTTACACACATTTCACTATAGTATTCCTTCCTATAGTATTCATTCCCTTTACAGTATTTGCTCAAATGCATGCCTTTCTAAAGTCCTTATAGGTATTAGGCAAGTCTCGCCACTCGCACCCATCTTTGAAACACCCCGGGTAGTTATTTAGGAATTATTGGTTAAATAGGTTAATGCTTCGCAGTTATAAAGCAAACGATTGGCTCTTTATGTTATGTGTTGTTATTTGGATATTTTCCTCCAACTGCCAAATTTGTGTTTCAGAAATCTCCTATTTAGCGCTCTATTTAAAGTTATTTGAATGGCATGTCTCCTCTAGAGTCTTGGATAGAGAGTCATGCCAACGGAAGTTAGACATTTTCAATGACATGGCTCATGGAGACGCAAAACAGTTCCAGGAAGTGTTTGTGGCAACTTTAACCGATATACTGTATACAGATATATAACTTCATTTTGTGATAATTACCAGTCAATAATTGCATCGATTTATATTTACAATATAATTTATAGGGTACTCCTTTGAGGCTCCACTATCCGCCACTGCTGTAAAATGGAGTTGACAAAACTCTCTTTAGATGGCAGTGTCTCTCGCCTTTCTCTGTTTAAAAAATATGTTTATAAACTGCTGCTGAGTAAATACTTTCACTATAGCTGAATGAGTCTGCTAATTACTTCATTATCTGATTTTACTTCCATATATCAATCAAATAATTGAAAAATCTACAGATGTGTTTATTATAATAATTGTTTAATATAATAAAAATAATTGAAAATAATTGCTATTTGCCGTCTAAATGCAATTTTCCAGTAAAGGAACATCTTCTGTGTATGGCAAAGTAGGAATACGAATCATTATTGTATTGCCTCAACACCACAGGCCAAAATGTGTCACAGAATGCCTTTGCATCCTGACGCAAGTATACGTGTGTGTGTTTGCGCGCGTGTGTGTGTGTGCGTGTGTGTGTGTGTGTGTGTGTGCGCGCATGTGCTCATAGAAGGTTACTCCAGTTATTTCTCAGTGGTGTTGGCGGGTGTCTGGGGTCGTGAGGCCCAGCACGAGTTCTCTGGAAAGAAAGGCTGCAGGGAGCAGGTGTGCATATTAATGAGGGGCTCGGCAGCTGCTGCCCCGGCCCCACACACCCCCACCACCACCCCACAGCACTCATACTCAGACTGCAGAGAAGAGGCTGGGATGCATGTCACGTTCCCGCCAAATATGACCCGCCTTATTTCTCTTAACGGTGGAAAATGTTATCGCGCCTCTGGAATTCAGCCAATGTCACAGGAATATTTGTCATTAACAAACAAACAGAAGGTCTGAAGAAGCTGTTGCCATATTAATTAGGCTTATGCCTTTACTGTGATGGCATTTGAATAACCCCTCCTTCCTCTCATGCACACACGCACACAACTGTCAAACCAATGTATGAGCAGAGAAATGGAGCGAATGATGAGCAAGTGAGTCAGTAATCGGGCGGGTGAACGCAAGCGAGCGAAGGAGAGAGAGTGAATGAGAGGGAGAGGGAGAGAGAGAGAGAGAGAGAGAGAGAGAAGGATGAGTGGGCCCTTTGTTTTTATTCTCCATTCAGTGGTGACCACAGGCTAGGCGTGTCCAAGCCGAGTCGTTCATTCAGCTGTTGAACCACCTCCGCTCCCTTTACCCCAACCACCAGAAATTATTCTTATTTATCAGACAACAGCTGGGTGTATTTTGTCATTACTTCTTCTACGTCCTCTATTAAGACCCCATTTCTTTGCATCTTCTCTCATCTATGAAATCCTGTTGCCACTCCCGCCCCAACACCCCACTAAAGCCCTCTTTCTTTTGCCTTGGTTGGCTGGATTTGGAAGACACCAGTTCAGGGTTTATATGTCTCAAATGTCTAATGCTTGCTGCCCAAAAACTTTCCTCAGAGTTTTACTAAATTCTACAGTTTCTTATGCCATGTACGTGTAAAGCAGTCCCAAAAGGGACGTCATTGTAAATAAGAATTTGTTCTTAACTGACCTGCCTTGATTAATAAAGGTTAAAATGCCACAAAAAAAGTGGATAAAGAAAAAGAGGAATGTTCAAAAGACAAATCCCACAGATGCATTCTGCAAGAAAAACACAAGCCGTTGAAAGAAAGAAAGCAAATTGGAACTGGTTTGGTGGGGTTTGAATGGGTGGCTGCCAAAGGGGTGAAAATAGAGACAGGGGTTGCCAGTTTAGGAATGCTAGTGTTGACTCTTAAAAAGCTTATCCTTAACACAGGAAACCTCCGTTTACAATTCCCTGAACAAACTCACACCAGCATTCAAAAGGAGCTCAGACCTTTCCCAGCCTGGAAAACAGCATGGCATATCACACCAGCACCTAGAAGACAAACAGACACAGCCTCTTCTCCTTTCGCTCGCCCCGCGCAAGCTCGCTAACTAAACACACCCGGGTAGAGGCACAAGCGCTAAGTCAACTCTAGCACACGCAGGGCAAAGAATGCTAACAGTTTGGTTTTTAATGAGGCAAGAGCCTGTCAAAAACATCAGCATAAAAATTGCTTCTGCAGACAGCTTGATAATACTTCAAACATAGGTAAAAGACACAGGGGTAAAAGACAAAAGACAAAAGATAGTTCAACGACTCTTTTATAGCACCATAGCAGTGCTCAAAAAAACAAACAACTCAGCGCAGCTGGTTCAACAAGAGAAAGCTGCTCAACTAGCAAGGGTAATCTCAAGAGCAGCAGGCAAACTGGCCTGCCACAAAGATAAACAGAAGACATTAAAAGAGAGGCCTAAATCAGAAGCTGAGCAAATATCAGGTGTTCCAGAGGTATCGTATAACTGCCGGACAGCAGTGGAATTATCTCCGCAGTAAGGCCGATACTGTTATGATCCTTTCTGTCATCCCTGCCTTGTACGCCACATTGTTTGCTTCTCAGCTCAATTCTACGCCTTTTCTTCTTCAATTGTTGCCTGGGTAGTCGTGGTAACAGGTCTGCGCTAAGTGACGGCATGCGAGCTGGCGCAGATGTTGTGGTGACATCTGACCCGCAGCCAGGCGTCATTCCCGGGGACTTTCCGCAGTATTATTTCAACCTGCCATCTGCCATCCTTCTGAGGTCACAGACACAGAGAGACAGCAGCGTTGCCTGTGCTTACATATGGTGCTTACACGTGCACTGTATATAAACAAGGAGAGCGTGTGCACCTTTTGGCTGCCTGCTGTGAGGCTTGGTGAATTAGCCTGAGCATTTATTCCCCTATTTTGCCAATAAGATTATGTTTTACGTGTCGCTTTTTGGTATGATCATTAAAATCTAGTTCCCTAAAAAATGCTCTATGAATAAAATGCATTATAAGTACTTAAGCAATGTGGGATAGATTTGTAGTTTGTAGATTTGTAGTTTGTAGTAGCAATTGTACTCTACCTAACTAGGTCTCAACCTAATTAGATAAAATAAAATAAAAACGTTTTAACACCTGAACTTGGTTAAAAGGAATCTACCTTGGGTGTCTCTCCCATTAGCAAATCTGTGGATTCCTGGTGAACTAGTGTAAGATGTTTCACCTCACACCACCTCTCTGTCCCATTGTACTCATGTCCTTGCTGTTTACTGACTAAGCCCACGTCAGTCTTGCCTGATGTGTTTTTAAAGCAACGACTGCTGTTGGATGGGGTCTCTGCTGTTGTCCACATTTGTAACACCTTTTCACTTCCACTTGGAGAAATACAAAACTAAATCACCTTCAACATGAAGAATAACAACATTTTGGATGAACTGTTAGCATGTTGTGATACTCTAGCATGTTACCATTGTACAGCCACAAGTTAACTAAACTAAACTTCCACCAAACTGGCAAAGAGATCATAAAGGAAAAGCCACAGCCATCTTTCCTTGCTCTAATTGTACAGGACAGTTGGCTGGAGTAGCCAACATCTGGCAGCATTTATTAGAGACTCTTTACTTGGTCCTATTACTGACAAGGCACATGAGATATAGACTGTTGCCTTCCCCCTGACACTCTGCGCGTGCGTGTGTGTGCGTGCGTGTGTGTGCGTGCGTGTGCGTGCGTGCGCGTGCGTGCGTGCGCGTGCGTGTGTGTGTGTGTGTGTGTCGTGAGTCGCTGCAACGATAATCACTAGTGCCACATCTTGCTTTGCGGGGCTGGGAACCACTTAAAGGCTTTACGGGTGTCTGAAGGTGTAGCTGACAGCCGGACACTGACTGAGGCTGTACGCTGCAGCGTGCTGCGTTGACTAGGAGCCTATGAGCTGAAGCTTAGGTACGCTGACCAAGGAAAGCGTGTTTTGCTTTCTTTTACAGACACCTTAATTGGTATCAGCCGTATGATCTGTTTACATGTCTGGATAGCTTGATTGAGCAAAACGCTCCATTTCACTACAAAGGCAACAGCTCGGAATGGCGTGTGTGTGCATGTGTGTGTGCGTGTGCGCGCGCGTGTGTGCGTGCGTGTGCACCGCAAACGAGAGTGAAGGCAGCTCTCAAAGAGCACCTGGCAAACCGAGGCAGATATTTCGTGTGTGAGGAAAACTCAATGGGCATAACCACAAGCAATCATGGGTATTATGGCGCACGCAGCCGAGTGGGCTACAGCACGTCTGTTTCAGACGTGAAACCGTGATCTGCGGCCGGACAGGTGGTCTGGCTCAGTAGCGTGAAATGAGGAAGTGTGCTTTGGAACACTTGGTGCGGGAGCTTTTGCATCTCAACACACACTCGCAGAGGAAAACGCACATAGGCGCGCGCGCGCAGGCGCGATCTTTGCTCCCTGTCCCATCGGGCAGGCGTTGATCAAAGTCTGCGCGATTTGGCTTGGCATCTGCCCACTCTGCAGGCTCAGATATCAGTAATCCAGGGCGGTGTGGTTCCCTGCAACCATGCCGTCTCAATCAGCAAGCGCACCCAAATGGAACCCTACACCGGCGGCGGCGGCGGCCGAGGCCCTATAAAAGCCTTGCGCTGTGATGAAGTGATCAGATATGCCACCTTTTCTTCCCGCCAGTCGCTTCCTGACTCTGAATGGAAGAGTAGGGATCTAAGGAAGGACTCATCTGACCAGGACAAACAGAGGTGGCATTGAAGAAGCCCACCCTGGCGGGGGGGGGGGGGGGGGGGGGGGGGGGGGGGGGGGGGGGGGGGGGGGGGGGGGGGGGGGGGGGGGGGG
>JAODLL010015817.1:0-27773 GCA_026546735.1 Forbesichthys agassizii | reverse complement strand
AATTGAGAGCTATCTGAAATACTGCTTATGTGTTATCATCATGTAATTATATATCAACACATGACATGCCAATGATACTGAACAGACTGGAATGATTTTCTACTGTTTAGTGTTAATCTCCATGTCTCAATCTCCCACTAACTCGGCCAGTTAAGAGCTACATTTAGCCTTAGATGGTAATATGGTACCTTGAGCACAGGTTTTACCATCTGGCAATATTCAATGCAATGTAACGCTGTGCTTACCAGTAACAGTATTAACAATATACATGTCCAGTTATATCACCATTCATTACTGAATATTGAGGATACAAAAAATTGTCCACTTTTTCTCACGCACACTTATCTTCAAAAACAATTGTTAAACTGTTTCAGCTTATTTGCACAACATGCAGCCAGTGCTGCTACAAGACAAACCTCTTAAAAATGTAGTTCCTTCCATTTGCCTATAGGTTATTGGCTTACGTTAGTTAACAAACAGTTAATATGTAAAACCAATTGATGGGGAATTAACCACTTATAGAGAATCTATATAGCTGTTATTGATATTTTAGTGTGCTATAAAAAAAAGCATTTATAATACTTTAGTGTAATCTTCTAATTAGGCTACACCAACATATTGTGTTGTTGAACAGTGCATATGACAGTCTATTAGCCTACAGTAGGTCTACAGATCATTAGCACTGGCATCTATGTGCTTTGCAGAGTGATCTGAGGGATGAAGAAGAAATGTACTTGGATCTGCTCAAGTTCTTGTTTGTTGCTATTTACTTTCCCATAGTTCGACATAGCTACAACACTGAGCAATTTAGCAAACCCCAGGTTCTCTCCATATTGATTTCCATCCAAATTTCTTATCATGTGGAGGCGCAACCGTTAATTATATACAGTTCTATGTTCGTAACACAGATGAGATAAATTAATTTATAAAAGCGTCAAAGAGACGGACATCTGGACAAGTGCCACCCCTGGCCACTTCCTTGACACACCTCTGCTTGTTTAGCCTATATGTAAATAGTAACACTAACAGCAATGTATACATATGCAAAGAAAATATATTACCTAAAGCCAAAAGCAACAACAAGTACAACTCGAAAAAAAATAAAGTTAAATTTTTTAATGTAGGACTTGCAATTGATTTGTAACTTTGCTAGATCAATGAATCTTTGGATTCCTTAGGTACGCTTTTTAAAATAGTTTTCCTTTAAAGTATATATACAATTTTTTCAATTTATTTTATTTATATAGACCTTAATTACATTGCAGTCTCAAATGGCTTTACAACCTACATTTCACATGGAAACAAACAACACCCCCCTAACCTGCTCCTATATACAGTATATATAAATAAAATGATGCATTTTATAACCCCACAAGGCTGAAGTATAATGTCTTGATGTAACTTGAAAGTTATAATAAAACATTTAAATATAGCTCCTAACATGCAAGAAAATTTAAAAAAGGTAAAAATGCCCCCTTAGCCATGAAACTAATTATTATACACATCTGAGATCGGATATAAAATAGATACATTCTGTCCTTGTGACATTTAAAAAGAGAATTCCCAACAATCCCTTTTTTCCCCAGGTATTGCCCAAGTTGCCGTTGCCACCGCTTAAGCAAACCTTAGACATGTACCTGACGTGTATTCAACACCTGGTGAAGAAGGAGGAGTTTAGAAATACCAAGGACATAGTGTCAAGGTTCGGGGAACCTGGCGGAACCGGAGAGCTATTGCAGAAGAAACTTCTAGAAAGAAGCGAAAAGACCACTAACTGGGTAAACTATTGTATTTAGTAGTAACATTGCATTTCAAATTTTAATCATTAATTCATATTTAGAACTATTTGCAAAATGTATATCATTTAAATAAATACATGTTAAATCATATAATAATAAATATAATAATAAAAATAATAATATCTGTAAAATATGGAGAAACTGTCTGTAAAAGTAGTTATACATGATTTTAACATGTGTTCACTCTAGGCTTAAGCCTATATGGCTGGTCATGTTGGTATACTCTGTAATATTGGTGGATATAAACCAATTTGCTTTCATATTGAAAACAAAATCAAAAATCACATTTAAGTGTGTTACGATAGATTGAAGATGACGGTTCACCTTTCAATATGACATTGCAATGATGACCTGAGCATCAGTCTGACCAAACACTGGTGACCATAGACTTCTCTTTTACCTGTCACCCAACTCTACCACTGAGCCACTGCTGCCCATATACACTATGGCGTTCTACTTCGCTGCCCCCACATTCCATTTCAAACACCGTCAAACTGTCAAAAAAAAAAAAAGGTTTAACAACATAAGGCAAGTCCTTGAAGTCATAGCTGCGTATAGCATCTTGAATAACACCGCCTCTCTGCCGCGCAGGTCAACGACTACTGGATCAAAGACATGTATTTGAACAACCGGTCGGCTTTACCTGTCAACTCCAGTCCTGTCCATGTTTTCTCCAAACAGACTTTCGGAGAACGCAGAGACGCTCTAAGGTATGTGTGTCTGCATTATGTGTAACTATTTTAATTGTACGTGTCTGCCGTGTTTGATTAGGCCTACAGCACACACTAACACCACGCTATGAATGTCAATCAAATAGTATTTCCATGTTCAGTTAGACTATGTTTTAAAACTACATTTCTGCCACACCGCCAGTCCTGTTCAGAACAAATCACCAACCATATTCGGTAGTCCTATATATTTTGCCAAATATTCTGCTGATGCTGAACGCATGCTGCTGCTTATAGCTGGCGTGCGCGCAGATCGCGGTCATATCTACAGCCATGGACAGCATCGGTGCCTGCCAACGTCATCTCTGGGCCGTTCATTAAATGAGCCGTGGCTCTGAGGACATTACAACAGCCCTAGCAGTCCTTTTAAGTCACCAGCAGCTTTTGTCAGCTTGCTGAGTGAATATTTACAGAGCACCAGGGAGCTGGAAATATACTGACAGAGCAAACTATTTGATTGGGAGGGACAGGTCCAAGCTCTCCATAGAGACTGCCAGTCAGGCGTCATTTAGGTGTGTGTGTGTGTGTGTGTGTGTGTGCGTGTGTGTGTGAGTGTGTGTCTCTGAGACCGCCCCCACCCTCTTTATATTGATCTGGCCTGGCCCGTAATAACATCCAAGACAAACGACATACAACATGAAACCTGACAATGCTCTGTGTTTTCCCTGATCTGCCAGCACTGCCTACAAACCCCCCCCCCCACCCCCCCCTTCCCGCCACACACACACACACACACACACACACACACACTTGCACATGCACACACACCTATGTTTGATTGATGCACAGCTTGCCCTCCTTTACCACAACAATGACATTACAGTGCCTCAGCTGAGATAGGAGAGAAGGGCCTAACATGTTGGGCCAGTGTGAAGTTCACATATACTGTTAAATAAGTTCTATATATACCCTCTTGTCTGAAACTGTCTTTTCCTTTCTTTAGATTTGCAGCCCGTCTCATCGCTGGAGTGTTGGAATACAAGGCTCTCATTGACACGTGAGTTTACTGATAATAATATGTCTGTGCTCATTCCATCAATCAATAGTTTCAACTCAAGTCAGTGTAGATGTGTAAAGACGAGTGTTTTTATTTTACATTTTGAGCCGTGACCCTAGCCTTACATGCCAGATATGTGTCAGTTACACATCCATCTGGAGACCAGTCCATTGAAACTGTTTTAAAAGGCCAGCACTTTCAAAAAATACTTGGCAGGTGATTGAACAAACCTGTGAACTAGTAGAGCCTGTTGTTATCCACACTTGCAGTTTTTTAACTACAGTAACAAAGTCGAGCAGCTACGGCTACAGATAACACCACCTGACCAGATTGTAACTGTAACTGTAACTGTCAAGGTTATCGGTTGTCAATTTAACAGTTTTGATCCTATATCTCAGCAGTTCTTATTCAAACCATATCCCAGATTAAATCCAGCATTTGCACCCTTTATATTATCCCGTACAAATTGTTCAAAGACATTCTAGACACGGTTGGTCCCAGTATTTTAACAATCATCAATAGCTCCTTACAGACAAGCAAGTAATTTGAACCTCAAATGAAGAAAGTAGTTTAGTTAGGTTTCTTCCAGGTAAGACCCATTTCAAGAATAAACCGTATCCTCTCGTACAATGACCCAGAAAAGGTAATCCATGCCCTAATTTTCTAAAAGACTGGACTACTCTAATTCCATCCTATCAACTAGTTCAGACGTCAGCGGCTAGGCTTCTGACTGGTGTTAATAGGCGACATCACATCACCCCAATCTTGGCTTCTCTACATTGGCTCCCTGTCACTTTTAGAATTTATTTTAAGATTTTATTGATTACTTTTAAGGCAGGCTAGGGACGAGCTCCCATTTACATTATGGATCTTCTAAAGCCATATAGATAAGACCTACTTGTCTGTTCCAAGGTCCAGGTTCAAAATGAAAGGTGACCGGGCTTTCTCCATCTGTGCCCCGATGCAATGTTTCAGAGTATTATAGATGTTGAAGGCTATTATGATTAAAACTGATTAACGTACTATGTCTCCACGTATGTCTGTTTTTTAAAAATGTTTTTACCATTTTACTGAAAATAACATTTTTCTCTTACAATAAAGAACAATAGACTGAACTGAACTTTGAGCACCCTACGTATGGAAATAAGGCTAGCAGTCTCCGTAGAATACTTTAAAAAGATTAGTAAAACACACTTTTATAAGCTTTCCTTCATGTGATGTTGTCTTTTAGTTCTTCTATTTTGATGTTTATTTTACAAGTTTTTGTCTTGAATTTTATTTTTACATTGATTTTAAAACGTTTTTAATTGCTAATGATCATTCTGTTTTTGGTTATTTTAACTTGCTCTATTTTCTCAAAATGTTTAACTTTCATTGAGCTTTTGACTGATTTGACCTATCATTCTGCATTATTCTGTCAAAGCATTTGTAAACTCTGTTAAGTTTATTATTATTTTATTATTATTATTATTATTATTGCAAGTCGAGAGAAGGGTGAAAACATATTTTCCAGTGAGAAAAGTGTTTGCTATTCTAGTACATTCTAATAAAATGGATGCTACAGTATATTGCATCATCTACGGTAACCTCTGCAGGACCCGCCATTATCGTTTTCAAGTCTCCTTCGTCACACATAAACCACGCCCAGAGCTAACTACGATGCTGATTGGCAAACACTAGGTTTACTGTCCAGACACAAAGATTTCCATTCTCTTCAGACTGATTCTCGCAGCAGAGTCGAACTGAAGCTCACGAGATCATGATGGTCTTGCGAGTCTACCATGACACTTCCCATCATGCATGATTGTATCTACATGAGAGTGGGAATGTGACACAAACTATGATATGAAAGGTGGTGCATAGCATACAACCAGGAGCACCACTGACAAATTAACTATCATTTTAACATATCTACTGTACAGTTTTCCACTATTTTCCAGTAACTTTAAGTTAATGTTATGTATATTGTTAAGAGCTGATGTTGTGAGCAGACTCTAGTCTCTAGTCATTCGCAAGTATTCATTTCCATATAAACTCTTGTCAGCAAGACAGTTATGCAGTGTTAACTCTGTGATACACACTTCTTTAAAACTTCTCGAAGCTGTTTAAAAATGAATATTTTCTCAAAAGTCTCATGACATCTTGTTGATTCTCAGAGAGACGTTGCCAGTGGAGTATGCTCGGGGGCAGTTGGCTGGGACCCCTCTGTGCATGCAACAATACCACCGCCTCTTCACTTCCTACCGTTTGCCAGGAATAAAAAGAGACACCCTCATGGTCCAGACAGACCCAGCATACTCTGGACCCAAGCACATCATAGTGGCGTGCAAGAACCAGGTCAGGATATGGACATTATTCAAGGATCATGGAACCTGTAGCCACAGAACACATTCAGTCTATATTTATATTTCGTTCGTTTGGGTTGAACCAATTAACTTGAAAATATTTCATGAGAGTTTAAGCCTTAAAAGGAAAAAGTGGTTCCCATGGAATCAACAGTTCTTACTGATGCATACTGTGTAAAAACAACCTTATCTGTAGCTAAAAATTGCTCATAACTAAGAGTTAAAACTCCATCTCAAGTAAGTGTGCAGTAATGTGGTTTAAACGATATTGAGGATAATACCTTTTTTTTTTTTTCAAATCAATGCTTAATGGACTTTTATTGTAAACAGGGGTTGAGCACCGGAAAAGGACTCACCTGAAACTGGCCCCTGGGACTATCAATAAGAGCCCATCCCCATGGAGACACAGTCAGCTAACTCAATTATGGCTGATTTGATATTTGTCTGTGAGCCTCCTTGAGCCGCGTGCATATTCTCTTCACGGGATCACCACCGCAATGCAATTTTCTGGTTGAATTTTGGCTTAAAGCTACATTTCTTCTTTAGCGGGGCTGTAAATTGCCCGAGTAATGATAAAATCAGCATTTAAAGATGCAAATTAAGATTAATTACATATGCGCTACAGAAAACACACTGTATTTTTATTTCCCAACAGGGATAAATAAAATATATACTGAAGGTTTTAAAAGGGTTTATCGTGGCACTGCAAATTATATTGTTTTCTTCCGGGTTAGTTCTTTGTTCTGGATGTGGACACAAAGAGAAAGCAGCTGAATGAGGGCCACTTTCTGGCCCAGTTGGAGAAGATTGTCAAAATGGCAGAGAACGCAGGAGATCAACTTCCACCTGTTGGTGTTCTGACAGCCGACGGGAGACCAGAATGGGCACAGGCCAGGGAGATACTCACTAAAGGTTCAATCTCTTACATCGTGCCATTATTCAGATGCTATGTTTTTACTTTCATTTACAATTAATCAGACTGAGTAATAATAATAATAATAATAAAACATTTTATTTTGGATGCCTTTCTAAACACTCAAGGACATCTCACATTGCAAATACTTAGATATAAAACATTTGGCTGAAATATACATACTATAGTAATACACATTTGATGTAAGAAATATATACAAAATAAAATAAGGTGAGAGTGGATCAAAGGGTCAAACGTCATAGGCAACCTTGAAGAGGTGCGTTTTGAGGAGCTTAGCAAACGAAGTGACCGTTGTGGCAGTAAGGAACATTATGGGGACCATGTGCATTTATTGGCCACTAGAGGCAGAGTAGCGGAAATAATATAGGTTCTATTGCTAACTAGAGTGCAGTGTGCGTTAAACAATGTTACAGTATTTGTTTGTTAAACAACATGATCCAAACAAATCCCATTAGATTCCCTTCCCCGTTTCAGATCCCACCAACAGAGAGTCTCTGGCGCTGATAGAGAGCAGTCTGTGCATTGTGTGTCTGGATGAGCCCACTGACTTGGAGCCCACCGACACCAACAGGGCCCTCCTTATGTTACATGGGGGAGGCAGTGAGAAGAACGGGGCTAACCGCTGGTACGACAAGTCAGTGCAGGTAGGGCCAACTGCTCTGTGGTCCTCCAAGTGGAGTGATATGGGAGGGAAGCTTACGTCTGGTTAATAGTCCACGCAAGCTACATGGATGGGGTTGTAGACGTAACGCCCCAACATACTGGATTCCGTTTCACAGGAATTTCATTCATTTCCTATGGAGCTTGCAACGTTGCGTTGTGTCAGGTGAAAGGCTATGCGCACGTTGAAATATCCAAGCATGCAGTAAAAACGCATGTGTAAACGGTGCCTGCTGTCAAAACTATGCAGCGTAGGGAAAATACGCATCCAGGATGTAACTCCGGTTACATGATGCGTATTTTCCCTACGCTACGCTACTGCAACATTCTACGTGACAACTCTTTCTGATTACACTTGGTATCCATGGTGATGATAGCAGGTCCATTGGCCGGTGTTACGCCTAATTCTGCCGAATTCAGTGACCCTTTCGAAAGTGCGCATGCGCCACCTAAAATGTGCAATCTATCAGTGTGTGTGAGTGTGTGATTTCTCGTCCACTTTTTATGTCTCTCTCCCGAAGTGTTTTAGTTCGGAGAAGGGTTACTAAAAGGTTAGCTAGCTATCGATGCTGGTTTGCTCTGCAAACCTTGTGATTTTAGCGATTTCTGAATAAAAAGTGAATATAATCTCCTTTATCTACACCAGCCTCATCGTTTTATGGTTAATTGATGTATAGATATTTCTAAATATTATTTATAGATCTATTGAACTTTTTCATGCTTTTTCTGCTTTATTTAACATACTTCGTTTCGAAATGGTCACTGGCAGGACACAGAATTAGGCGTAACAACTGTACGCTAATACGGATCCATTATGTTGGGGCATAACCAGCGCCAGGCTTTATAGCTAACCGCACACTCTCTCAGTTTGTCGTAGGAATGGACGGGGTATGCGGAGTGGTGTGTGAGCATTCACCAATCGAGGGAGTAGTTTTGGTCAATTGTTCTGAATACCTGATGAAATACATGTAAGTGTATTTATCGATCCCAAACCCCGCCCGTTTCACCTGTCCACCCCAGAGACATAGAGAAAGTTGCGTCATCTCCGTTCATTACAATGGACCGTTTTTTCACAGCAACAGAGCCTCAAAATAGTTCCCCGAAGTTAGCCTATAAACTAGAAGTACACTATAAATTCTATTTTAAATGTCTATCAGCGCATTTATTGACTACTAATGACCAAAAAATGAAGTTATATATATAGTATATATATATATATATTTATTTTTATTTTTTTCAAATTTCCCATCAAGCAGTTCCGGGAACTATTTTGCCATAAGTTTTGCCTCTCTATGTGACCGTTGAAAATGTCAAACTTCCATTGTCGAAACTCTGTTTTGGTCCAACTTAGTTACTAGCTAAACAAAAACAGCATAAACAGTTAACAGTTATTGGAGGACAGGCGAAAAGGGGCATGGCTTGGGATTGGTCAGTTCAACCTCCCACCCAGACCATTACCTGCTCTCACACAGTGTACTTTAACACACCATGAAGGTAAACGTGCTGTACATCTTGCTGCTATGTACCAGATCCGGAAGCCCCTCGAAGCTGGCCAGGTCTCCCAGCAACACAGACCTCCGTCCACCACCACGCCTCAAGTGGAAATGTCCCCTTAAGGTCCAAGAACTCCTGGCAGCCGCGGCAGAGCGGCTCCAGAGGCAAGTGGAGGCAGTGGAGCTTCTGAGGGAGCACCCTATGGCACTGAATAGAGAATTTTTTTTTTTTTTTTTTTTTTCGTCCAATTGTAAAAAAAAAAAGATTTAGCCAGCATCGCTGACTCCACCTTTAACACTGTAACTTTAACACTGCTGTATCAATTTGCAATAACACTGGTCTCATTACACCAACCACATCCCCTATTTCCAGGCTGGTGACTAACTTGGACTTGGGTGCCTACAACTTCAAAGACTACGGAAAAGATTTCATTAAGAAGCAGAATGTGAGTCCAGATGCGTACATCCAAGTTGCCCTGCAGCTTGCATTCTACAGGTAAAGTAAAAAAAAGAGAAAAAAATACTCACACAGCCTCACAAATTGATAACGGCTCCTGTAGACTATGAATCACCGTTCGCTTTGCGCTTCAGATGCAACGGGAGGCTGGTAACCACGTACGAGAGCGCCTCCCTCCGCCGCTTCCAGGACGGTCGGGCGGAAAACATCCGCTCGGCGACCCCCGAGGCCCTGGCCTTTGTGAAGTCCATGACAGATGAGAGGGCCGCCCTCACGGCGAGTCATTTTTCTCACTTTGTTCCCCAATCACTGCATCTCACAGCGCCGCTCGTCATGTCATGTTTAACACAAAGCAGGTGCCTCAACTATCCCTGCTTCAAGAAAGCCAAAAGACAAGGAACTCTCTCCAGATTTATATAGAAAACACAGCCAAAAGTGGAATATTGTAGCAGCTGTAGCTATATCTGCTTGCATGTAAAAACATTTTAAGATGGGCTATACTGGAAATGTTTACAGTAATAAACTATTTTCTCCCTCCCTGTTACAGGATTCTGAAAAAATGAAAAGTTTTCGGGAAGCAATCCGAGCTCAGACAAATTACACAATTGCAGTAAGTTTATTGACGAGGAGTTTTATTAGCCAGAAGTAGGGTTTTGTGTGATTTACTAGGATTTGAATAAATAGAATTGGCATTGAGTTAAAACACAGTGAGGTCTCTCAGGCTATTACAGGCATGGCAATAGATAATCACCTCCTCGGGCTTCGGGAGATCGCTAAGGAATTGAAAATGGAGAAGCCGGAGATTTTCTCAGACAAGACATATGTCACCAGTAACCAGTTCATCCTTGCTACCAGTCAGGTAACAACCCTCTTTGATTGGTCTTGAAGGTCTTGTGGTTGAAACTAGCATTGCATTAAAAAAAATGATATTCAGTGTACCACCCCCAGTGCTTTGTATATTACATTACTCTCTAACCCCATCCCCTCCCCCACCGGATCTTTCTCTAGGAGCTGGGTTAGAGATTAAGGGTTCTGATAACGAAGTAGTCGAGTGTGCATGCAACTTAATCTGACTAAGGATCACTGTAAATGGATTACAATGACTCATGGTTTCGGCACAAAGAAGCAAACACATCAATGGTGCTATAAACATGATTTTAAACATAAAAACGTGTCTGAGATTCTGGTGCTCTAGTGTGACATCTAGTGGCAGAAGAGGTCACATATAGGCACTTTAACATGTACAGTATAGAGGGGGTGATCCCATTCAATCCAGGCTGTCTATCCCCCCCCCAGGTTGTCCCCTCTGTGGAGACGTTCTGCTGCTATGGCCCGATCGCACCTAATGGATCCGGGGCCTGCTACAACCCACAGGCGGACCACATCGTCTTCTGCGTGTCCAGCTTCCGGGACAGCACGGAGACGAGCTCGGTCGTGTTGGTCAAAGCCCTGGAGGAGGCTCTCCGGGAGATCAGGGATCTGTGCAGCAGGAGCACCCCCAGGAGCACACCCGCCACTCCTAAGAGAAATTAGCCACTTGTGAGCCAATTCCTCCTGGACAATATGTGGTTGTTGGTGGGGTTATTTTATTTTTTGTTTAATTATTGTGTGGACACGACAGTGTAGAGATACAGAAAGTGAATGGGACAGAGAGATATTGGGGGAGGACTGGGAAATGAACTGGGGCAGAATTTGAACCCAGGTCTCCCAGTGTTCTCAGGCCCATGTGGTAATGGAGCTACCGCTAGCACCACAGCCAAGCTTTTGTTTTATTAGCATAACCTGTACAGCAGTGACGTGCAATAGTGCAAGGTCCTGTATAACATCATTTAGCTAAATATTGTAATCACAAAGCCTTAGCGTTGACTCATACCTACTGTATATAGAGATATTTACCAAAATACAGTGCCATATGACCCTGGAAGGGATGAATGGAACACTATGAAGGATTTTACTTTCAAGTCTATGTAGACACAATTCTACTAGGCGCGGCGGACTGTGTGATCTGCTGCCGATAGGAAACTAAAGCCATGGCCGCTTATCAGCACTGATGTGAAGGACAGCTCTTCTGCTCGCACTGATTGATCTCAGTGTTCTGGCTTATACGTAGATTAGCCTATTACCAATGAGAATGACATGTAAACATAGCTATGAAAAATATTTATTCACGTCAAGAAATAATGTCGCGCATTGTGAATGACATGAAAGAAAACGGATTACAGTATACACAAATACTTTATAGATGTACGGTAAAATAATGCAGGAGCACTAGAAAGAAAATGTAATATACCGTGATGTCTATTTTGAATGGAGCTTTTTGTGTCGCTGTGTGACAAGAAATAGTACCTTGTAGTCAAGTAGTGAGTTAAACAACTGGTTGTACAGTGCAGTATGTTGATGTAATGCTTTATATTGGCACCTTGCAGTAGAATAACGATTGTGATAATATTCTGTTCCAAGTCATTTGTGCAATAACATTACCTGTGCAATACGAAATTCAACTTATTTATTTTGTCTTGGAGAGGAGGAGATGAAATTACTATCTTTCTGATAGTATTGTATTTCTGATATCTGGTTAGTGAGAATAGAATGTCCTGTCTTGTTTTGTACAATAGTATTTAACATCTTGACTTGCATGATGTCTGGGGTCAAACATTGGCGTAAAATCGCTGGTTTCCATGGTACTTGTATACGGTGAGTGTTGATTTTGTGGTGATTCATGTTACAGCAGCTATCTTAAGAGAGGCTGATGACCAATCAACATGCTGTTTCATGTTTACAGTTTTCAAAGTCAACAAGGAGAAAAACTGATTCTCAACTTTGTTTTCTAGTCTCTCTCTCTCTCTCTCTCTCTCTCTCTCTCTCTCTCTCTCTCTCTCACACACTCACACACACAGCCACCGTACTCAGGCTTATGACCAATGGTTGAATTTTCAATGTATGTAAACATAAAAAACACATTTATGTGCACTTCAAATATCAAATTACAGTAAAATATGCCAGACATGATGTTCTAAAATAAAGTGAGTGAAATATTATCAAGCGTCACATTTTTACTAAACTGCCTTAATGATTAATTTCTACTTTTTGTTTGGTGGCAGAACAACTTTGTGTTTATTAATTCACCGTAATAATATGATGAAATTTCATAAAACAAAACAAAACAAAAAGCAGTTTTTTTCTCATTTTCTGTAAAGAAAGACAACGTATTATTCTAAGGTGTTGGACCGGCGTTCCCTTGTCTTTTTCATTTGATATTGAAATGCTAATGTGTTGCTGTTCATCGAGTCTCATAGAAGTGACAATTTGAGAAAAGTGTTTTATCATGTTCTCTAGTCGATGAATGTTCCTTGAAACTCCTCGTAATTCCTGTCGTGGCACAAAGAAAAATTACTATTTATTTTTATAGTATTTAATTATATTTTGGTCATCAAAATCTACAACTGGAAAATGTTAATTGTTTTGTGTGTGATAAATATAACATTTAATGTGCAGAGTAAATATAACAAATAAATGAACATGCATAATACAATGGATTCCAAACAATCTGTATGTATTTACCCTATGCATTTCTTTGTGACTGTACTGTATTTAGTCTATAGTACCAATTTAAGGCTATCATTTGTTGCGCTCATGTTAAATTGAAGAATACAAATCAAATCATCCAATTAGCTGAGAGACACTAGACTCATTCAATCAGGGATCAACTGTATCAGGCTTCTATGATGAACGCCTGTTTAAAGTACCATGGTAAATGGGGGAAATAACTGGCTTGAATGGCATGAGGCTGACTGGAGCAAAGCCACTTCACTATGCCACTCCCAACAGATGGCCTCATTTCATTGGCATCTGATGAGGTCTTTAGGGGAAACCCCAATTTAATTCTCCATTGGTTCAGCCACTGAACCAGGTTGGAAATGTCTCCCTTCACACATAAACCCTTGCCTCTTCCCCTTACACACACAAAAGTTATTCCTCTTTTGAAAGTTAATCTGTTGAGAAAGTTAAGTCAATATTTAAACTAAAATCTAGCAGATTAATTTAACTGATTCAATTCCAAAGAAAGCTAACTTCATAATGTACATTTTGAAGTGCTTATAACTTATAGCAATGACTGCAGTAAATTAAATAACATTTTAGAAAAGCTACGTGTCTTACTAAACAGACTAAGTACAACTTCATTTTACACGTACAGCATTTAGCAGACACTTTTTGACGTACAATTAGTAGCCTACTGTACATTTGTCATAGATAAGCTACACTTTGCCTCCAAACGGCAGGTCCTGTTTCATTTTCTCTGCTCATATACAGCATTGCTTTACCAAAGAGAAATAAATGCACATGATCATTAAAACAAAGAGTTTCTCACTTCACTCATAATAACATTATAGCTGTATAATAAATAAATAAATAAACACCTGCCGTTTGAACCCCAGGGACTATTGACAGAATCCTTCTGCCATCACTGGCTGGTGCCTGCTTGGCACGAAAGGGCAGAGGGTGACAAGCTCTCTCTGGCGCTGGGATCAATGTCGGAAGCCCACCTGCGGACGGAAGATCTGAGAACATTAGCACTAATAAGTTACTGCCACGCACAGACGTAGACACAACCGCGCATGCTGGCATCTATTGACTGAGGAGAGAAGAACTGAAATGTCTGCCTTCCCTGATGCTGTCAAGGTATAACCTTTGACATCCATTGAGCCCTTATTGACTATTCATTCCAAAGAATAGTACTGAAATAATAAAAAACTGATTTATTACAGTCAACGATAATCTACAATTTTTCTCTCTTACACACAAAACACGTCTCAACTCTGGCATTTGGAAACAGTGAATGTAGCGTAGTCTCTAAGTTTATAATCAATTGTAAACAGATTTCTGCATATGAGTATAGAATCTGTAGGCAGAAACATATTGACATCGTATACATCCTGGCTTATATTCATAGTACGTTTGTAGTCGGAGCAGTATTGACAAATCACGTCTGTGTAGAGAGCATACTGTAAGCATAAGAGCGTTTAGGCTCATTGAACATCCAGAGCTAATTGACCGAAATGCAATCTCAGAAAAATGCCTCTGAGGAGAATGGACCTTTTTATATATGGAAATGAAGATGAACCAAACTCACATATGGATATAAAGATTAACCAAACTCACCTCCAGCTCCATTATTTTATATCAAGTAGGAAATCTGACTGTAAACAATGACCAGTGAACAGAAGCGCAAGTCAGACAGGATATCTTCTGGCTAAAATATCCCAAAGAAATTGGACCATATTCCCAGAGGCTTAGACAATGTAACCAGTGGGTTTCGAGATAGCTAAATGTATAGTATTTAATACTGGTGAATTAACAATGATTCATCAAATTTGCAAATTAATCTTCAAAGAGTGGCTTGCCCTCAAGACTCCTTGTCATACAATATAGTCAGTGTACTCATTAATAAGCTTCCATAAGTGAACATTAGCTAATTTATCAAAAATAACAGCTACTGAACTAGTCCATTGAACAACCAATTACCCACACTAAACCTGTCATCCAAATATGTTTTCAACTTAATTCATATATATATACAATATGTAAGTGAGGAATCATCATGCAGTTATCTTTGAAAATTAAATAATGTGACATTTTTCTCTCCAAAATGGAAAAACTCCACAGCCACTCGAGTGGTGACATTTAAAATAAGAAGCTCAAAGAAATGTTAACACCTTGCCACCGACTGCCATTCTTAAAATCGTTCAATTAAGTCTGTGGCTGTCTGTTTCTTCTCACAAAGGGATTCTGATAATGACCATTCTGGCATTTATAAGAAAACTCCTCCCAGAAGCTACACTTTTCACACCATCGTGGAGCCTAATTGGGCGAGAATAAGCCCCCATTAAATAACAGCATGGCGTATTGTACAGTTTATGCCAGGAATTGAGATAATTCAGTGAAATCATTCCTACTGTATTTAAAAAAAAAGTATATATTAGACTATATGTGAAAACAACAACTGACATGTCAGTCAGTAGGCTTTTTCATGTAGCCGACACAAAATAATTTTGTGGTGTCACTGGGACAATCGCTTCCATGCTTACTGGCTGACATTAGTTTTTAGCTGAAAGAAATAGCAATATTAAATATCTTTAGAAATAATAATTTAATAATTTAATTGCAATGGCATATTATTAATAATCACATGCACTGCTGTTACACTTTGCTCACGATACACAAATTCTCTAATGAAAACAATATTTGAATGACAAAAGTTGCTCTGGCAGCGTTCTTGGGTACGTTTGACACCTTAAAATAAAGGTAAAGGTAAAGATGATTTTTTGCTGGACAGTAACTAGCTACTAGTTACTGTAATGATATTACTTTTTCCAGTAACTAGTATTGTAACTAGTTACTATTTCTAAAGTACTAATCCAAGTAATGCTGCATTACTGCGTTACAAGAACAAGATTTCTGATCCTAGCAAACTTAGGGTAGGCTATTTGAGCCAACCTGTCCAATCATCTGGTTTGAGAGGCTGCAATGTTTTCACTTGGGCTGATTGTTGACTCCTAAGGTTCATTATTGTTCCAGTAAAGAGGATTCAAATATTCTTCATTTTCAGAAGGGGTGAGGCAGGGTAGTGATGAAGTGTGAAAGAGATATAGTAATGTAACTAGTAATGTAACTAATTACTTTTAATACCAAATAATGAGTAAAGTTATATTATAACTTTTTGTAGTAATACGTAAAAAGTTAATTATTATGTCAATTTCAATGTCAATTTTATTTATAGAGCACATTTTTAAAACAACCGTGGTTGACCAAAGTGCTGAACATAGTAAAAACCAATGAGATAAATCAACAGTTTAAAAACATGTACAAGTAAAGGGAAAACAAACAAAATGACAACATAGACGTTTGTGCACATAAATTGTAACAGAAAAAAGGAACAACGCAGACAATAGTACAGGTAAGGTAACCAAACAAAATGACCGCGTAGACCTTCAGTGGCAGATCAGTTACAGTTAAAAGCCAAAGAGAAATAATGTGTCTTCAGCATAGACTTAAAAGCATTCAAGGTCTGTGCCTCTCGAATGTGTAGTGGGAGATTATTCCACAGGATGGGAGCGCCCACTGCAAAAGCTCGATCCCCTTTTGTTTTAAGCCTGGTTCTAGGGACCACCAGGAGTCTTAAATTTTTTGACCTTAGTGCTCTGACTGGGGAGTGGCGATTAATAAGTGCAGCTAAATAAGAGGGGGCCAATCCATGTAGGGCCTTAAAAACAAGCAATAACACCTTAAAATCAATCCTGAAACGTACAGGAAGCCAGTGGAGGGAGGCCAGGACTGGTGTTACATGTTCCCTTTTCTTTGTACTGGTCAGCAGTCTAGCGGCAGCATTTTGTACCAGCTGCAGGCGATGTAAAGATGACTGCTCTACCCCTAGATATAAAGAATTGCAGTAATCCAGCCGAGATGTTATAAAAGCATGGATTACTTTCTCAAAGTCTTTGGGGGAGAGATAGCCTTTGACCTTTGCCAATAGCCTCAAATGGAAAAAACTGAACTTGACCACAGAGCTAATTTGTTTCTCAAATTTAAAAGAACTATGTAAAATTACGCCCAGGTTCTTGACAAATGGTCGACAATTAGTGGCTAAGGGGCCCAGTGCAGCAAGAGGAACATCCAAAGGACAACCTTGTCCACACAAGAAAACCTCTATCTTGCTTTCATTAAGATTGAGAAAATTTAAGGACTTCCAGGATTTAATATCCCTCAATAAATCCATTATAAGTTGCGCAGAGTCTTTGACAGAAGTTTTTATCGGCAAATAAATTTGTACATTGTCGGAAAAGCAATTAAAAGCTATGTTATATTTTTTAAAAATAGACCCCAAGGGCATCATATACAAGGAAAATAGAACAGGTCCCAAAATAGAGCCTTGAGGGACCCCACAGATAAGAGGTGCTGTGTTGGAGGAAAACTCGGCTATGTGGATCGAAAAACATCTATCAGTTAGATACGACTTAAACCATTTAAGAACCGTACCTTTTATGCCAACGCATTGTTCTAGGCGTTTAAGGAGAATCCCATGATCCAGCGTGTCAAAGGCAGGAGTTAGGTCCAAAAGCACAAGAATAGCAGAGCTTCCTGAGTCAACACTTAAAAGAAGATCATTGTAAACTCTTATTATTGCAGTTTCAGTGCTATGCCGTGGTTTGAAGACAGATTGAAATATCTCCTGAGTTCCTTGATTTTCTAAAAATATTGCAAACTGATTAAAAACCACTTTCTCTAGTCATTTAGAGATAAAATGGAGTTTAGAGATGGGCCTGAAGTTAGAAAGGACATTAGGATCCAAATTACTTTTTAATAAGGGGTTGTACTACAGCATGTTTGAATGCAGCTGGAACACACCCTAACAATAGACAATTGTTAATTAAAATACAATTCAGAATTACAATTCATGAAAAATTTGCCCAACACTGCTTAATGTAAGATAATGCTAAGATTTTACCATAGTATATTACTCTCACAGCACCTAAACAACAATCAATCTCTAAGATATCAGGCAACACTAAGCCTCACTACTGTAAATCGTAGTATCTCAACAATGGCAATGTGTGATTCATTTTGTGATTGGAGAATCAATAACCAATTTGAACACCACTTGGTGGAGTGGCTCTAGATTGCAGGGCCGTGCTAAGATGTACGGTGTAAATCTTATCTGGCGGACATTTGGCCGGGACTGCCATAGGCTCCTGCTTCAGAGAATGATTTATGTCTTGATCTGGAGACATGCGTTGCAGCGTTAGGCTCATTGAACATCCAGAGCTAATTTTAGGGACTCTAGGTGTTTGATAGCCTGGCTATGCCTGACTATTGCATTCAGAAGAACATTCTGGAAACCCTGTTTACATTTTCAGTCACCCTGCTGGCAGACCAATCAGGGTGGATTAGTGAGATGATGTTGAAACGTGTGTGTAATGGTGGTAGAGCTAGATCAACATAGCTGTAGCAACGCAGGTTGGCTAAACGCTGTCCAATAGTTTAATGCGCAGTATGACACAACAATTTCCCAATGTAGTGTGGCCAGACTATTTACAATAAATGTTGGGTCTGGCTAGGTGTTTGAGTCATCAGGGTGAGTTGTGGGAATGATAAGAAGGGGGACTGAATGTTTTGGCATGGATAGAGTTAATTTGCGGTGGGTGGAAATAAAAACCTGCACCTTGAGAGTGGCAAAAACTCGAGTCACTCCATGGACTTGAGGATTACTCAAGTAAAACTTATTTTTTATTTACACAATTACAGCTGGTGCCAGATCAATATTATCTGTATTGACATGACTTTGTGTTATAGATTTAGACTTGGGAGTTGACCTGAGACTATAGTCCAACTTGACGTGACTGTAAAGATGAATCGGTCGCACAAAAGAAGGTCATATTATAGACGGTATCTTATAAACATGTTTATAATCAATATCACCATCAATACCCTTTTGAGCCATCCCTGAGACATGTGCACACATATAACAATTTAAACACATTAAATAAGGAGAGAGAGAGAGAGAGAGAGAGAGAGAGAGAGAGAGAGAGAGAGAGAGAGAGAGATATCTGTCATGTATAAATAAATTAAGACACTGGACATTAAACAGTTTTGCCAGGCCTTCATCTTCCAAGTCCCGAGTCAACCATCCACATAAGCACTGCAAAGAGACAGTCGTTGAAAAGGCTCCCCGCACATCAGTGTAACAATGGCAGGGGCCCAGGATGCCATGCACGAGCAGCTCTCAGATCTGGTCGTGGTGAACGGTAAGCAAGATTGTATCCGAGGCGACAGGACAGAGGAGCGGTGAGATCGAGGAAACTCATTAGGAGCTGCGGACTGCGCGTGGAAAATGTGTGTGCTGGCCGTGAGCTCTGAAGGCCCTTCCTGTAGTGTGTGACAAATGTATATCACCACCATGCAACCAAATAGCCTTACTGTCATTGGAATAAATAAGAATGCATGAGCTTTGGCACGCATGTAGCCTTCATCACGCTGGTCATGTAAGATATCCCCTGTATAAAAAGGCAATTCCCATGCTCACGCACACACGCCGATCTGTTCTGCAGTCACAGGCCAGACAGACAGTTGGTGTAAGAAGTACACACAGGGCTAGAAAAGAGAGAAGGGTGTCGTCCTCTAGACGGACATTTTAGTTTCCACTCCCAGCGGTGTCGTCCATACACAGAGGAGACATGTGGGGTGGACAACAAGAGCAGGCCATGTCCTCAACGTCCCACAGCCGAGGCTCCATCCATCTCCGCTCTGCAAGTATCCACAAGCCAGTCGGAGCAAAGCTCACCTCCTGACTCGGCCAATTACAGTGATCCATTAAGAGGCAGTGCAGGGCTGACAGATAGGAGAACGCCACTGTATTAAATGGCTCACACCGTGTTTGTTGACGCAGGAAGGCAAAAACATAGTTTTCTGTTGACAGTACCCTGGGCGAAATGGGAGGGAAGCGCGGAGATACAGAGCGACATGTGACAAATGTAGCTGTCTGTCCTCCAAATTACAGGTATTTTATATTGTTAAATACAGTTTAACCGTTTGGAAAATAATCTCTTGAGTATTATCATGTTTGTGATGTTACAGTAAGCCTCTGTGACATTGAACTTTAGTGAAACCTGGTACCACAAAACTTTTTGTTGAATGGAGGAAAACAACAATATAGCCATTAATTCAAACTGAATATTTCACCCAGAACATCAACATAAAGTTAAATATCATTGTAAGATTTTGTCATTATACTGTACTGAATATTATAGAGCCATAGATAGTTAACTACCATTTGTGTGTAAAATGCAGACCCACCACAATAAGGAACTGCACACTGTACGTAGTTTAACTCACCAAGGAGCTAAAGAGCTACCATGTAGTATCTCAGCCATAACACTGATAATATGATATTAATGTTAATAATAATAATAATAATAATAATAATAATAATAATTATTATTATTATTGTTATTATTATTATTATTATTAAATGGGCTATGTAGCGTTAACTGACAGTGCTTTTTATATTTTACACTTTTGGGGCCGGGGCTGTTACAGTAATGGGTCCACATTTAATAATGAGAAGCTGGCTGTTTACGGGGAACGTGACAACATAGGAGCGCATCCTAAATCACTGTGATCTTGCTGTGAGCAGTGCACCAATGCTTCCACCCTGGAACTGGGCTTGTTTTGTTTGTTTGTTTGTGTTTTACCACGGTGCTCAGTCAACAGACGTAAAAACGATCTAATTGCCCCTATCCTATAAGTGCTGATAAACCGCATAACTGCTAAATTGATATCGGTATTCGTCCCTTTCCTCATTTTGTCGTGCAGCAGTACGCTAGCGCCTGAAGAGCGTTTGGCACTGGAGTGATGGTGTCATCTGGGGTATGTGTGTCCTGGTGTAAATAAGCCTGTCACTTCAGCCGCTATAGTTCATGTGGAATATGGCACAGCGTGAGGGATGGTTAGGGAGTCACTTTATAGCCCCTCAGAGAGAGCTTGTCAGGAGAACTAGCGCACAAGACAGCGCAGACTGGAACCACAAACAGGCTTTGTCTGGATTTCACAATTATCCACTTCGCGGGGAAACATAGATTACCAGCTGACTCGAGAAAATACCAATTGTGTCAGGTGTAGTTTCACCTCTGTTAGTGGGATGACACATTTAGTAGGCTGTGACATAAATTAAACCAATCTCCACAACAGTCTTTTAGCAACAAAGAAATGTTAGCCTGATATGGTGTCAGTCTTTTAGCAACAAAGAAATGTTAGCCTGATCAGACTAATGTACTTCATTACATTAATCAAAACAAAAATGTAAAGACGCTAATATATATTTTACATTTTAGAGAATGTAATACTGCATTCATTAATATCTTTGCAGCAGGCAAAATATTAATAGTTTGGCATCTATATCAATCAAAGTGTTTTGCAGTCCATCGTTTCCCTGGACCAAAACTATCATTTTCTTTGATATCACACTCCAGTGTAACCTTATAATCAAAATGTAGTACCTGAGGGATACACGTTACCCAAAGTAAAAAGATGAAAAGCTATATCTATGCATTTCTCATCTCAATTAGGAGTCATAGAATCCCTAATCATAAAATCATAAAAAGAGTTTGGGGCATACATGCAGTAATTTTATGTTAGATTGAAAGGGATGTCTATGTTAAGACCACAGGGCTTTCTCAGTAGAAATCCAATTAACATGCAGTATGTTGGTAGGGAATAGGGAAACCCAAAACACTAAAATGATCAAGCAGGCAACCCAAAACACCTATAAACACTTCAGTATTTATTGCCGTAGAACTATAAAATCTGAAAGCAAACAAAATCAATGAGATTGATGTCACATGTTCATCTGTGAATTATACTGTAAAGACAACTATCCAAAACTGTGTGAAAAAGGTACATTCTGTAAATTTATAGTGCCCCGAACCAATAACGCCCACCCTGGCATGTAACCAATTGTAACAAATCATCTATGACCTATTCAGCCACTCCCACTCATGTAGCCAATCAAGTCAGAGCGTGTTTAAAATAAGTAAAAGTGTGCATTTGGAGATTGAGGGGGCCTTTAAATATTGTGTTAAAAGCAGCTTAGACAGTAAATGCACTGAAACTTTTTCGTTCAACTTGTTTTTCACCCCAAATTAGCCCCTGCCATGTGTTCGAATGTAATCAGGATATACAATTAAAAAAACACCTCCTTTGAAATGTGCAGCAAACATCTGTCTGAGTCAGCTTTGAAAACCTAGAGACACATCTGTCTAATGTGGAACGATGGCCAACAAATCAGCGTATCAACACCCCTGGTTCCATCACTGCATGTTGGGTCAGCATACAGTAAAATGTTGCTTTTCGCAAATGACATTTTGATCATTTGTTGTTAAAAGCACACAATAACATCCTTTGGCAATCCCTGATATGCTTTTCGGAGAAATATTAGCCAGGAAAGATAACATATTTTTATCGTTATTAAATTGTGATTGGTCTAGAGTGGACACGCAGCAGATGTTGTTATGAACCTTGTGGTTGGAAGAAGCAACAATTGTGCAATTAAAGACCCTAAGAGGTGCTTTCAGTCTATATCAGATAAACCATGGAAAGTAAATGTATTCAGCCATACAAGAAAACGAATAGCTCCTATTAGGTGAATTTGGACAGTTAAAATAATAACACATTGTCAAAAGTAATCAACAAGTAAACATAAATGCTAATGACCAAATTCCACCAATTCTAGCGTGTCAGCAATACCAGTTAGCCAAAACAGATTATCTTTGTGACAATTCAAAAGTATCCCTATGACCCTATGACAAATATTCATGACTATCCCAAACCTCAAATATAAATTGCCCAGCCAAATGATTTGCTTTTACTGAGATAGTGTTTTGCTAAAAGGAACATTGAGTCAACCTTAAATTGGTGCTACTTCATGCAAATAAAGACTTAAAAGATGTGATTCAGAAATATATATGCACATTGTTTGAAATACGACATGTACAATGTACAGTATTTCTGCTTTTACTTTCATTTTAAAGTAAAAGAAAATAAAGGTGTATGTTTCAATAGTGGTCAACCAAGTCCTCACGTTTTTGTCCTAAAGGAGCATTGGGTTCTGCAGCAAAAAAAAAAAAAAGCAAAAAAAAAGACATGCTCAATTTTTCACTCTACCCGAGTGAGTATCCATCACATCGCACCGCAATGATAGATTGGCAATCTGATATCAACACTGGGAGGAAAAACAACTGCACATACTCAATCCTTGACCTTACGGAGCGAGCAGTAAGTTTGGCTAAAAGGCAGAGCTATCACATAAACATTGATTTTTCTTTCGGATCAATCGCGGAGGGAAACGTTTGACTAAAACTAAAAATGACCAAGAAAGGCTGTCACCAATAAAGAATGGCCACTGACTTGGAATTCCACGCCTTCTGCCCCACCCACCTCCTGAATCACCAGTATGTTGTATTTTGAATTGAACTGCAGTGTTGATAGTATTCCAAAATTAGAAGACAACGCAAGCAGATTTTTGCGGTGAAGGAACTGCCCTCAGCATGATTTGAGCCGGAGGACAAACAGACAACCTACTACTGAGACACCAAGTAGGATGTGGTGAGGCATACAGGTCACGCAGAGTTCAAATGCCCTCACAGTGATGTCTGTTGTGAATTGAGGACATACAGTATGATGGAAGGTGCCACTAAATTATTTTAACAGATGATCAGAGTATGAATTCCATAGACATGCATGGCCGATAACCACAATAATGCATGGGGGTTCTAACAAGTATAATTCAGATGAATAATTAAAACGATTAATGTGTGTTATTGAAGTGGTGACATTGAAAAGTAGCGTGAAACAATTTGTCTTTGGTCTATAGAATTATTGTCTTATAGTCCTTTCTTATAAGATAAAGTGTATTATTTTGTTTTATGAGAGAAGGTTCAGGTGTATTGCCAAAACATACAGCATCTCCTCCACAAATCGACTGCACAACATTTTTTCAAAATAAATATGTGCAAAGAATACTATACATAGTATCTGGACCAAATTGACTGTAATGTATCTAAAATAATTTACATGTAGTATTCTCCTATTCAACAGTGCCAAATAGTGCCGTTTGTTGGAATAATAATTGTAAATATATAAATTAAATGTAGACAACAGTATTGTGTATTGTGTCACATGAGAAATGTCGTTCAATACGCCTAATATCTGAAAATATGTTTTTATTGCATTTTAGTGCAATTACTTAGATGCGAATAACAAATAATGGTTTTCATAAAACAAAATGAATCGAAGCATGAATAATAAATAGTATGTTCAAAGGACTAATTGAACACATGCATCTTCGTCCCATGTCTTCATTCTAAACAAGCATCTCTCGTGGTGTCAAACATAAAGTATCAACATTCACATACGGTCTTTAATCTGCAGCCAAGAAAACCTTGCATAATTCCTCAATATACTAATTAACAAAATATGCAAATATCATGCAAATCAGACCAAACTATCTAGGATCCCTACACAAAATTAAAAAAACAGAAGTGACCTTTTGGCAAAACAGTGCAGCATAAAGAATGAGAAGCAATGATCTGGTTCATTCCAGCTTCAAAGAATTAAATGACAAAGCGCTTTATGATCGTGTTTCTATTTTCTTCAGCCCATTCAAGATGTATGCCGCATCAATACGAAGACATACTAGCAGGGCAATACAGCGCTTCATATAAACATAACGCTGCATTATTCAGATATTATCAAACCTGTCTCCATTATTTTCCTTGTACAGTATGCCAATGTATGCAACAGTGTAAGCCAGGCAGGATAGATGACTTTTGGAAGGCTATGAATATAAGTTCTTTAATAGATAAGCAAAGCAGTCACACATATTTCTTTGGTTGATGTTACCCATAAAAATTGTTTCACCAAATCTCCATGTAAATACAGCATGGCTGCGGAACAGTTTCTGTGACAAAAGGTCAATGGCACATTAGGGGTTCTCTGCACTGGAAACAATCCGGTTGAATGACGTGTGGCAGAGAAGCCACCAAAGGCTTTTTTGAAATCAGTAGGCTACAAAGAAGCCCTCCCACCCAACATCAGGTCCTGGTCCTGGGGAGATAAACCGTGTCAAGCTGAGGGAAAAGAGTGATAACGCCTCACTCATTCCTGTACAGCCTCTACAAATTGACATAGTAGTTTATGGATTATATAAGACTACTAGGCCTATTCCTGATTTGACGTGGAAACCCACTAACGGTAACAGTAAATTTGAAATTTTATTCGCGCCATGTACTGCATGCATGCAGACTAATAATTCCTTTATTGGTATCAGAGTATGTGAAAATTAAGGCCATAGCCCAACCTTCGGGGCATCCAAGGAGCAGCACTCGGTCGATGCAATAGAAGAGATTT
This sequence comes from Forbesichthys agassizii, assembly GCA_026546735.1. Classification (NCBI taxonomy): domain Eukaryota; kingdom Metazoa; phylum Chordata; class Actinopteri; order Percopsiformes; family Amblyopsidae; genus Forbesichthys; species Forbesichthys agassizii. The sequence continues at coordinate 2,403 of JAODLL010015817.1, read as the reverse complement.
GTCTCACCACTGCCAGTTTCAAGAGGGGGCAGGATGGTCTAGTGGTCTGGGTGTTGGGCTCCAAGCCGGAAGATGGGTTCGAACTCTGGTGTTGACCAACCTGTAAGCATCCTTGAGCAAGATGCCTAACCACCAAACTGCTCCTGGTGGTTGGTCGCACCTTGCATGGCAGCAATCACCATGGGTGTGTGAATGTGTGTGAATTGGTGAACGTCAGGCAAAATACTGTAAAGCGCTTTTGATACAAGCACTATATAAAAGCAGTCCATTTACCATTTACTTGTCAGATAGAGAACTCACACCAGAGCCCCTGCGACTGGGTGCCCTGATACGCTCTCCTTAATGAGGTGTCATGTACAGTTTATATAAAAGGTATGACCTTATTAGACCACTGAGTAAAAAGGGGTTCTGTTTGATAGCTCAGGCAGAGGGAAGAGCGATGGATGGCATGGCTGTGTGGGACACTTACAATCTGTTTGCTCTGAGGAGTCATTCTGACGCTCCACTTCATTCATACCGTTGAATCTGGACCAAGTGTTGAAGGCTCACTCCTCGATTATATTACAATGCCGAGAACACCAGATTTACTGTCCCGCCCCAGCTTTTTATATATTTAAACTCAAATGTGCATGACAATGTGAGTGGCTGTAGGAAGAGTAGATGGCATGTGAACCACTCAGTTACATTATAAACTTTAATAAGTATATGTTAACGTTTTATTTTATTAAGGACCTCATACAAAACTGCTGAATCAAATGCAGCAACCATCCAAAACGATTAAATTAGTTTATTAAAAAGAACACAAAAGATCATATATAAAACATTTAAAAAAAGAATGTAAAATAACTTAATAAAATGTATTTTGTGGCACCTAGCCCTGATCTGAACAACAGTTATTAATATGCTTCAATACAGCACAGGTTCATTTTCTAAAGAGCTGAAATGCACTTATAATCAAACCTTTATTCCTCTATGCTCTCCAAAAGCCTATTTTAGTTATCCCCCCGCCCCCAACACCCGCCCCAAACCTGATTTCTGACAGCCAATTCAATTAGACTGGATATGTGTGGGTGTAAAAATGGCAACATGACAAACTCCGAAGATGGATGGCAACCTTTGTTTCACCATTACAATCACAATCACATCATATTGGCGCTCAATCCATTGGTGTATTGGTGGCGCAGTAAAGTGAACACAAACTCAGCTAGACGGGGGAACGGCTAATCATCACCAGAGCCCAAACAGTGGTTTTCTAAATGCTGTGTAGCATTACTGTTAAGAGGGAATGGGAGTTGATACAGACAAAAATGTTAACTCAAAACTGATCTCATGATCATAATTCGATATTTGAAAACAAAAACATTTGACGGGAGTCTTCAATCTTCACGAGCGTCAGTTCTGCCCAGTGACTCATCAGCCACCTGACCTCAGGGTTCCTCCAAGGGGACGTGCTGTCCGGCCGGAGATGAAGGCAAGCCGGCCTGTCGGTAGATGAAGGAGTAGAGGCTGACGTCAGGCTGTCGGGCCCGGCTGCCCTGGCACACGGAGCCGTAGTACCGCCCCAGGAGGTCGTGCAGCTCCCCTGCCATTGGACGACACCACCACAGTGGATCAGCTGTGCGGAGGAAACTAGCCCCGCTACAGCAACAAGAAACAGCCCTGGTCTACACCAGAGGATGTCGTCCGTACACAGAGATACAGGGATCGGTGCAGTGTTTTCCCAACGCTATTCCCCTGCCCTGAATGTTACACACGTTTCCCTGCTCCAACACACCTGGCTCAAATTAACCGGTCGTTATCAGGCTTCCACAGAGATTGATAACGACCATTTAGCAGGCGATTTTATCTTAAGCAACATATAGTGAGTGCAATACACTGTATATAAAGTATTACTAAAAGCAGATTATGGGTTAGGTAGAGTAGGCTAACTCTGAACCCCACTATCGTCTCGCTGGGAAACCAACCATTAGAGTGGTCTAGGGGCCCCCTATTTAGAGGTACATTAAGAAGGGGGCTTGGGAGTTGAATACCCATATACTACTACTGTATGGGTCTAGGGGTTTAATGCTCAGCAAGAAGGTATTGGGTTCGAGCCTCCGAGTTGACATACCTGTAGTGTGACCCAATATCTGCTCCTTGTAATACTTGACAATGAATTCATAAAATAAAAATGTTTACTATCCTCACTGTGAGTCGCTTTGGATACAAGAATCCGCAAAATATATTGTAAATAAATAGTCATAAGAATAAACAACAGGATATAAAACAATATACACATACATATATATATATATATATATATATATATATATATATATAAACACACAAATATATATATATATATATATATATATATATATATATATAAACACACACACAGAGATATATATATATATATATATA
>JAODLL010015806.1:14682-27773 GCA_026546735.1 Forbesichthys agassizii | reverse complement strand
CCGAACAATAAAGATGTCAGATGGAGCAGCCATAGCGAACACAGTAGATCCTAAGAGCAGAACCTGCCATCCGTGGACAACATCGCTGATATTGCGTTGTGTTGATAAGCCCCCACTCAAGGGAATGTGATACAGAAGCCTTAATCAGAACAAGCTGAGAGCCCCCCCCCCCTCCTCCAGAGCCCCTGAGGCCCCAGCAGTGCATGAAAACAAACCCAGTGACTCCAGTGTGTCAAGCCATAAGTTAAATGAGCTCTCGTTATGTCCTTGAATGACAACCCCCCCACCACACACACGACCCCCCACAGAGGTACTGCAGGGGGTCCTCCAAATTATTTGATCCAAACTTATTTTCTTCCAAATATCTAAATGTCATAAAATACACAAACATAAATGCAACCTTTGGTCTACACCAAAGACGTACAGTAGGTTTTACTATAGTTGATAGTTGTCAGAAAATTATTTACTACACTATATTGTATGTACAGTAGATAAATACAATAAATGTATATTATATAATATAATCTTATCTTATAATAAGGCCTACTAGCTGTAGTTTTAGTAACTAAAACAGTTACTTAAAAAGTAACCTAAAAACGCCCTAATTTATTGTCGAGTAAAATGAACCTGACAAGAGTTATACATTTGTTATTTTGTCTTTTCTGCCCACATCTGAAATCAATAAAAGTATTATAGTTTTCCTTAAAATTTACTAGATCGGTAACCGATCTGGTATACTGTACAGCAAATGTACGCCACTTTAAATGGTTGAAACTTGCTTTCCATGCAAGTTGGCCTCAAGTGGCGTGCTTTGATTTGCAGATCAAGCTAAACTCTTCGGGATGCTATCCAGCACAGAAATACAGTCCTTGAAAGCCCGCTTGTTTTCTTCGCCATGTCGGCACAAGAGATGTCTTTGTGTTCATTAATGTGCCCTTTGAAATCGCAGCCTTCCATTGGGTTTACAGCATATGTGTGTTTACTTAATCTGTACAGAAAACAAGCTTAGCACACGGACACCGAGTGGCATGAGCTATTGCTGTGGCACACAGAAAGCTCACCAACGACTATCTCATTCAAGGTCAGCATCTGACTAGTCAAAGACATCTACTGTAAACTAGGGGTGGATAGTAGGTAAAAGCTACTAGTGCTGCTGCTGTGCTGGATCCCGTGGACATTTTTAAAACACACCTTAAGACGCATCTTTTTAGACCAGCTTTTCATTAGCATTTGATTTCATGTTGTTTGCTGCCTTCATATCTACTTTGCTTTTTTAAGGTATTATGTGTTTTTTCTTTGTTGGTAATTTCATTGGCTTGACTGTAAAGCACTTTGTGACTTCTTGTCTGTGAAAATGTGCTTCATAAATAAAATGTACTTACTTCATGCTTTCATTTAAATACAACACACCTCATAAGTAAAACCAACACAATAGCATTATAATTGCTGTTGCCGTGCATGGTTTGGTCCAATAGAGATGTCAAAGCTGTCGACTAAACAAGAAGGGGGGCGCTGCTCTGTTTGCCTTGGGGAAACAGCGGTTTACGAACTCCGTGGCGGTCAAACAGACATTCTGCACTGGTGAAATCAACCCATCTCAGGACCATAATTAGTAGAGCATCATAATCGGCCACAGTGTTATGGTGGTAACTCTAGACCTCCCCGTTGCTCTGTCACCGGTGCGTTGCCCAGCTCTCAGAGCCCCCGGGCCTGCATGACAGAGTGGCTGAATGAGTGAGTGACTAATCTAGCGATGATTGGCGGCACTCCCAAACCCTCCCCCCTCTGTTGTAGTGTGGAGGGAAGGCCACGCTGAAGGTCTTACTTAGAGAAACCAACCCTAACCTTCCTGGGTGTTTTTCCACAGGGCCGGGGAGAAATGGAACAGTGTAGCAACGCTGGTGTAGGAATAGTTTAAATAATGGGATGGTTTTGTTGATTGTTTAGAAGGCTTATAGTTTTGCGTTTATGTTATTTTTTTTCTTATCATCACCATTGTACCAGCCTGGGTTTATAACAGGAGACAGGATAGTCTAGTCAGTGGTTTGTGTGTTTGAATCCTGTTGTGGGTTCGAGCCCCAGAGTTGGCCAAACTGTACACATCCTCGAGCAACACTCATTACCCTCCATCAGCTCCTTGTAATACTCAATACTAACAGTTGGGAAAGAAGGGCGTCGGAGAAAGAGAAAATGGAGACTGTAGGAGCTTTTGCAAGTTGGGTTCTTGGACCCTTATCTCCGTACTTCATCTACACGACTACATCATAGTCAATAAACCGCATAACAGCCCAGCCCCTCATTTACTGCATGTTCAGTTGGATGCATTGCTGGTATATCTGAAATGGACTTGTTTGACGTGCTAACTACCTACTGTACCTAGCATGTGTGTATGCAATATAGTGTAAGCGTGTGGATACATGCAAGGCAAGCACACACTAACATATATGACATGGGTCAAACATACGCACGTTGAGGCATGCATGCACAAACACACCCCCACCACTAATGGTGACCAGATGTGGAGATGTGATGTTTTGTAGCTGGAATGGTTTGCAGCAGCCTGCAAGCACTGGGCTAAACCTCACATGGATCCTCTTAGAAATTATCTCTTTTCTTATCGGTCTTCCTGTCTCCTCGCATAAATGGAAGGCGGGTCTTTAGTTCACGGTGAGCCAATAAAAACCAACTTGTGTGCAAGGCAGGTTACATTAAAGGTACTGGAGAACAGTTTTTTTGATATTTGAACTCCACATCCAAACCCGTTACACCTAAGCTCCGCCCCTCCACACACACACTGACGTCTGGAATAGTGTTGAGCGGTGCGGTCCGCACCACGTTGTGTGGTGGCGTTGCGAATATAAGGAAGGCAAGTGAGACAAAGACCTCTAATAAGCATGTTGTCATATTGTAACCAGATAAGAGCACTCTGTATCATACATACAACCTTATTAGAGAGGGACAACATGCACACTCCAAACAGAAAGGCCTGGGTTTCATAGAAATGAATCCAAGATCTGAACATCGTCACGTGAACTCCATTGCTCAATAAGATCTGTCATGGTGCTCCCTTGCATAGTCTTGAACAATCACAGTTTGACAGTAGCCTGACGCTAGCCTCACGTGATTGGCTAATCTTACAATGAAATGGTGAAACTGGTTTTTTTTGCAGTAGCTAAACGGCTTAACCGTGACTTGAGAAAGAACAAACATGACGTTTTATCACCATCATTTGGGCCAGTTCCGTCAGGCACCACAACCAGCGGTTTGGTGGATGTTTTGGTGTTCCTCATCATGGCCAAGATGACGTCAAAGCTGATGGAATCGCACGTCTCGTCGGGCTGGATACACTGTGAGAGAAGCGATGCATTAGTAACGGAGGAGGGAGAGATTCCTAGCGTCAGCCATTGTCGGAATGAGGAACTTATCACTGCAATGTGTAAACAATTAACAATGAATGACAATTGAAATAAAATACATTAGTTAAGATACAACTATATGATATAAGATGCTTTGCCATGTTATTGCATGGTACATCGAGATGTCCTGTGCTTACATGTTTTTGTGATGCATCTGTCTATCTACAGTATCTATGCATGTTAAACTTAATACAATGAACCCGCAAACCTAATAAACCTATAATACTGTATACACACACACGCGTACTGTTGTACACGTTCTGTACGCGTGTAAATATAGTTCTAAATAAAAAAAATACAAAATATAAACTATAATACATAGTACTACAGTATACCATAATATAACTAATAATACACAGTATTCTACTAGAGTATACTACTACAGTATCGTCAACATCTAAAAGCACAGCACTTATAATAATGTGCTCGTCTTCTTACAAAACCAAAAACACCCTCATATTTCTCTGCCCCTTCTTTCCATCCGTGACTGCAGTCTTAGCACGAGGAATTCCCACCTAGTCTAAACCCATGAACCTCAGGCTGACCTGATCCTAATCAGAATGTAAACGTTTGCGGTGAAGCCACGAGTCAGCCCCGGGACCCCTGTCACCACTTTACAATACCCTCTGGGCTGAAAGTGGTCACATTAGCAGGAGACTTTAAAATGGACACTTTCTGTTGCTACACGGATGGGAAACAAATCATCGTCACCAAGGGTCACAAGAAATAGCAGTTTCGGTGTTGATTTATCTTGAATACAGTGCTGTACAGTACATACCCCTGGGAGCATCTTGTGGTTTTGGGGTCTCATCGAGCACAAGGACATTTCACAGTGCAGAAAGAGTAGGAAGACGTCAAACTTGGAGTTGAAAGTGAAGCTGAACCTCTTCCTATCCATCTGGGAGTGCGGAACAGGGAAGTCCCTCTGTGGGTAATACTTGACACTGTCGTCTGTGGGGCAGATGTTCTCGATAAGCTTGTAGTCTGAGGCAAGTTCCGGATTGGAATTGGCCGATATGAAGCACGACCGGATCATGAATCCCAACTCTGGATCTGCCTTGGTGGCTACAACCTGGAGCAAAGAGGAGACATGTATGGGTCATTTGACTTTGTTTCCCCCTCAACAACAAAGGGTTCTGTGTTTACAATAAGTAAAAGTTATGATTGATGCACAAGATCATTTCCTACTGACAAAGCAGAGTAGGAATACAGTTTGGTTAAAGCCAACAGACATCACTTTTGCTTTGGAGGAAACTGATCAAAATGGAAGACACATGTATATTATGGATCAACGTCAATAGTCAATAGTTGAGATTAGGGTCTTTGTCCACCAAATGCACTTTTATCTCGTGCTGCAGCCACAAACTCATTTTCAGAGTGGTTCTCTCAAACTCTTATTGTTGCAAGGTTACAAAAAATGTGCTCCTGCTTTGTGTTGTTAACTAGAACGATAAAATGGAACTAAATTGCTTCCATGATCAGTTTCTCCTCCACCATTGTTGACACTGTTTATATCGTATGTCCCGCCCCCGCCCCCCCTCAATATCTATTGGTCGACAAAAGAGATGTAACGTTGAAGAGTCCTGCGCCGCTCCTAAAATTAGACCGAAAGTTTCAACTGAAAGCTTTTGAGAGCGCAGGGCAAAAAAATTCAACTGTGATCTTGCCCCAACATGAGAAAGCATTGTCCTGGGCCCTTGCCATCTAGGGCACCTCTCAACCCACTGTGAGAGGTCTGGAGATGCAGACGTGGGTCTTCGCACAGTGCTCTCTTTGTAACCCGCTTGCTGTATGTGTGTGTGTGTGTGTGTGTGTGTGTGAAGTGAAGAATCAGTGAAGCATCTTTTGATGCCGTCATGAATCATCACTTCAAAAGGCCTCAATATGAAGTGTTACCATCTTTTACAGCAGCTTACGTCTTCATGGTTTCGTAAGAGGTGCCCTAGGCCAGACAGGAAGTCACAAAGGTGCGTGTGTGTGTGTGTGTGGGGAGGGGAGGGGGGGGGGGGGGGGGTTGTGGGGGCTACAATGGAAAAGAGGAGCAAAAAGTCATTTTTGCTTTTTGGCTCAAGCTAGACCAAATACAAATTGACCGGTGGCTGTCACACTGAGAGCAAAGCACTGGTAAGAGATAAATTCCGAAATAAAACGCAAACACAACACTTTTTACCCCTGCTCTGTTATGACAGGGTCAACATTCCAAAAGACAAGAGGCCAAATCTGCAGAAGTTGGACAGTTAATCAAAACATTATTGTCTTTTCAATATCAAAATATGAGGAAATGGACATTGTAATAATATTTCAACATGTACAAAATGACTGGAATGGTTTTCGAGTGCGCAACATACAGTACCTCCACAAAGACTGGTTTGTTTTCTGAGACGGTGTGAAAGGCCTGTGGTGTAGGATGGCGGAAAAGGCTTGTATTGTACAACTCCATGCTGAACGTCACGTTGAGAGTCGGCTCCCGGGCTTGTCTGGGTCCCGGTAGAATTGTAAGTCCCGGCGCAATCCCGGGAAGTGTTTTTGAAGGTTTCTTGTTGCGATACGTGCAGTTGAACTAGGGGAGGCAAAGAGACACTTGACACAAACTCCATGGGTCAAGGGGAAAATGACAAAATCACAAACAGTCAATATTTACTTGACTGTATAAGTGGAGTATTAACACTACCATTACATATTATACTCATTGTCAGGCTTTTATACAAGTTTTTCAGTTTTAGGAGTGGAGTATTATTGGTAGCACAACTAGTGTACAGTGTTCCCTCTCTGTAAAGCACTTTAAATTGCAATTCTGTATGAAAAGTGCTATATAAATAAAATATTATTATTATTATCATAATTATTAATTATCATCACATGCGTGTGATAATTATTATACTATAAATTGTATATAAATAACACACACAGTATTTCTTTCCATGATAGCCTACATCAGGAACCAGGTAAGCCATTACTAGCACCAGGGCACCCTGGGAAATGCATCCACGTGGATCATCATTCATCATCAGAAGTGTAGAGCAGCCATGGTCATGGTGACCCCGGTCTCGCCACTTTGCTGTGAAATCTATCCGTGCCAAGAGTCCATGAGGCCCATGGGACGTCTTACCGGTATGTGAAAAGAACTGTCCGTGGGCTCCACCAAGGCCCGCGCACCCTCCTCTGCGTGCCTTGGGAACAGGCCATCGCTCGATTCAAAATCCTCGAAGTCCAGCGGCCTGCCACTTCCGTCCTTGGGTTCTGCCCGGCTTATCAGGATCTGCATGTGCACAAGACGACCTGTCAGCTACTTATGTCCGCACAGGGAGGGGGTCTGGGGCTGTTGCACCCGTGTTGGCACCTTTTACATTTTGACTGGATCTGTTGTGTGTCTGCCATTTTGGCATCATCACTTTGTCCAACTTCAAGTTTAATTTCCGAGAAGTTCATATATGAATATTTGAACATGGCTTTCTAGGGCTTTAAAACTGGAAAATAGGTGTTTTAATTGTTATAATGATATTAAAAGAGTGAATAATATCTCAGAAAGTTTGTAAATAACAAAACAAAACTACATTAGACAGGTTGGAATTTATTTGGAATGGTCAGGGATTTTAGCAGCTGGATCACTTCAGAGAAAGTTCTGTTTCTTATCGCTCCAAAGAATAAAATCACTTATTCAGTTCCTTGGGGATTCCAACTGTGTGTGTGTGTGTGTGTGTGTGCGTGCGTGTGGGTTGTTGTCATTCAAGGACATAACAAGAGCTCATTTAACTTATGGCTTGACACACTGGAGTCACCAGGTTCGGGAAAGGGGAAGGGGGGGGGAGTTGCAGGACACATTTTTGCAGGAAAAATTTCAAGTGAACGGGTCCATTCAATTAAAATTAATTTGTTTTCAGCAGAATGCTAAGGTTATCGATGTGTCCAAGAGTTCACACAAAATATATCCTTGGCCAAACGCCCAGAATTTAAAATTTCTATATGAACGATTAGAAATGTCAGGGAGGAAGTGATTCGTCTTCGTTGCAGTGTTCATGGAGATAAAACAGCCATTCAGTGTCGTTTCTTCTAGTTAGGCTATATTCACTTAAGAAAAATACATTACAGTAACAGTACGCTATTACAATTTATTGATATTTCTTGTACTTGCAGTGGAAAGCCACTTGTAGTAATGTTCTTTCTCGTGGACAGAATTACAAATATATATTACAAAATGTAGCCCTATTTTAAATGCTGGTTTAGGGTTTTCCTTTTTTTACTTTGCAAAACTGTTTTATAATAGCAATAAAACAACATGACACACTCAAGTTGGCACCCAGAAAAGAATGTGAATAGTATAAACGTATTGAAATAGCTTGCATTGTTTTTGCACTGTACTCTACAAAGTTAGGCTACATATTAAGCATATGCCTGATTTGGCCTATTCCAGCGTGAGACAAAGAAGACGATGACATCGTCAGTCATCAGTTTACATAAAATTAACCTCAATGAAGCTTATAATAATGAAGCACAAATGCTGGTTTTGTTTGTACAAACGTGCACAAACAAATTATGTTAACATTTTCGGTGTGCTGAGGCCATCACACCATTGCACACAAACGTAATGTTTCATTTCCCTAAACCGGTTTGAGCACAAATGTATATTTTGCATGCAACTAGAAATACTTGAATTCAGATTTCTGTCATATGGGGTGCCACGGCCAACTTCACGGATGTGACACACTCTGTAGATCGTACTGTAAAAAAAGAAAAGCTGAGCCAGAAGGCAAAGCTCTCGATCTACCGGGCAATTTAGCTGCCAAATTTCCTACCCTCACCTATGGTCACGAAGAGTGGGTCATGGCCCAAAGAACTAGATCACGGGTACAAGCGGTACAAGCTCGGCTATCCGTGAGGATCTTGGAGTAAAGCCGCTGCTCCTTCGTGTTCAAAAGAGCCAGTTGAGGCGGTACGGGTATCTGGTAAAGATGCCCTCTGGGCGCCTCCCTTGGGAGGTGTTCCTGGCATGTCCAGCTGAGAGGAGGCCTTGGGGAAGACCCAGGACAAGGTGGAGAGATTACGCCTCTGGATCCCCTAGTCAGAGCTGGTTTATGTGGCTCGGGAAAGGGAAGTTTGGGGTCCTCTGCTGGAGCTGCTGCCCCCGCCATGGAGAAGCAGGTGACGATTGATGGATGGGTGGAAGGGTGGATGAAGGGATGGAGGTTGTATACTCACGGTGTTGATGTAGCGGACGGTGGAGCTGCCATGCACGGGGTACACAGTGGTCTGACAGCCAGTCAGAGGGGTCTCCAGTGTGTAGTGGGTGTCGTTGACAGAGGCTTTGCAGTCCTGGTCTTGCAGGGTGATGTTGGCGTTAGCAAACCCGTTTGCCTGGTGACAGCGGTCAACAAAAACAGCATGCAGTCCTCGTGAAATTAAGTCTTCGAAACACGAAATAAAATACATTTGTTTTTCACCATTGCTTTCAATTAAATAGGTGTATAGGGTCTCTATGCTATGACCTGGGTTGACTCTGACTTTACACTTTGCTATTTATACATTTTGGTATTCGCTCCCAGTTTTGATGAGTTGAAGTAAAAGATCAAAGATTATTGATTTGGTTTAAGAAGCGTTAGTGAGGACTTCACCTCTGCCAAGCTAATCCATCCACCTAACAAGTGAGACATGTCAAGATGCTGATTAGACAGCATCATTATTGCCTTGGTCTGGACACAGGGAAAATGCATTTTTACTTCAACTCATAAAATGGGAGATATATTTTTAGTATAGTATTTTAGAGTATATAATCTTACATGCAAATAGAAAAATCTGCAAATAATTTAATAAACTGATGAGTTATTTAAAAATTCACCCACCGTAGTTGTCATGAACTGATAAAATAGCTATAGAGGCTGTAGAAATGTGAATTTCTGCTGTAAAGTTGGACATTTTAACATGGAGGTCAATGTGGATTAACTCACTGTTTGAGCAAGTCTCAAGTGGCAATTTGATGGAACTGCAGATGGGAGGTTGCCGCTTGGTCTATGGGTTATGTCGTCATGAATGTCAATCAAAACATCTTGCCTGTCAAGTAGGTTTGTCTTGACTAGGGTGGCACGATATTCACAAAATGTGATATTGCGATACTTATGAAAATATTGCAATGCAATATTGATATTAATTTTAAAAATGCATTAAATTAGATTCATAACCTATAAAAACACATTTTGTGAAATCATTATTTTAGAATGTTTGTCGTTTCTTCCTCAGCCACACATCTTACTTTTCTGTCTACACACAACTAAGCCACACAGCCAACGAACACATCTCTCAACAAAAAGGAATATTGCATACTTTCTGCCACAACGATATGATATTGAGAGAACGCTATCGAGTTAATATATTGTGGACCCCTAGTCTTGACCAAACGGATCCTCCAGTGCTAAAAAATTAATACAACGCAAAGTGCAAAGACCTGCAGTTCATCGAATGTCCACTTGAGGCTGGCTGCAAAAGGGAATGAATCCCCATAGACTACAATGTTAATATGTCTGACTTTACAGCAAAAATAAACAACCTGGTTCAAAAAACAGTTATGTCTCTATAGCTAGTCTCCCCATGATAACTGTACGGAGGGTGAATTTGTAACTCATTAGCTTAAAGTATTCAAGCCAATGCATTTCTCCCATTATATTGAATAGGGGGGCGATACAGGCAGAGTGAGGTACTGCAATGATGGTGACGCCCGTATTCTTTCCAATATGTTCAAATCCTCCCCCACTTCTTCTCATCCCCGAGCCCGACCCACCTGCAGGCTTTCCCTGTCAATGCTGACCACCATCTTGATGTCCTGGCACTGCACGACGAGGCCCATGCTGGGCAGCCTCTGCAGCTCCTCGGGCTCTCCGCCGCCCCACAGCTCCTCATCGTCCAGCGGGTAGGGCGGCCCTCCCCGGCCCGCTGCCCCCTCCACGGGGAAGGCAAACGGCAGGCTGGGGTGCTGCTGGTGGCGGTGGTGGTGGTGGGGTGGTGGGGGAGGGGGAAGGGCGGCACCCCCTACACCTGGGCTGGGATTGGCGTCCCGACGGAAGAACATGCTCTCCAGTAGATCCACCAAGTCTGAAAGTTCACACACGGGCCTGGGTTATATTTCCCACAGGAAAACTTTTTAGAGGAGACAGGGCACTTAGAGAATTCTGATTGCAGCTCTACGGGAGAATTCTCAAACAGTAAATTTGACAGTTGGAGGTATATATCCCCGCAAAAGAGCCAATCGTTTGCTTTATAACTGCCAAACATTAACCTATTTAATCAATCGTGTGGTTGCACTGTTACACATGCATAGTAAAAGTATACTACTTATACTACTGTGGGGAAAACCGCTTTTTAAACCTCATTTTGGGGCAAAGTCAACAAGCGTTTTAAGCGTTTTTATCAGATGTCCTGGTGAATACTGAAAGTGCATTTACAGCTGTTCCCCAATTCAATACAGTCTTCCTAAATTACTGCCCATAGGCATTTCAAAGATGGCTGTCGAATAGCGAGACTTGGCTCCTCTTTTTAAAATCTTTTATTAGCTAGCTAGGTGCGACCAGATGCAAAGTTCACTTTGTGAACAGGGTTTGGACATGCTCCACTGGGAAGTGTTCACAGTGTTTGCCTCCTACTGGGCATAGACCTCTGGTTAATTTTGAAAATATTGGAGCAGCGTTTAACCAATTGGCGTTGCTACAACCGTTTGTATTGCCTCATCTAGCACCATTTAGAAACACTCTTGACATCAACGTCATCTCACGAACCCACCCCGATTGGTCCGCCAGCAAGGTGGCTGTGAAAATGCTAATGAAAACAGGGTTTACAGACTATAATCTCAGTGAAAACATTTATCTGAGAGCTGAGTCGGGCGGAGACAGGTAAAACTAACAGGTAACTAAACTAACAACTCTAACAGGTAGCTGTTGTAAGATAATTAAAAGCTAATACAGTTTTTCTCAATACATATCTTCTCGTGCTATGCTGTCTTACCATTCTCTGTGCGTGCCGAAATAATTTTCTGGTACTTCAGCCCTGGATCCGTAAATAGGAACAAAGTGGCCTCTAACAACATCACCTCTAATAACATCAATGCCTCTTGGGTGCTGGTGTTAAGACGTGATCTTACCTGGATGCTAAAGCGGTTAGTCACTTGATTGCTGTTGTTAAGACATGATCTTACCTGGATGCTAAAGCGGTTAGCCACTTAGTTGCTAGTGTTAAGACGTGATCTTACCTGGTTCTCTGAGCCGGATGCTAAAGTGGTTAGCCAATTGGGTGCTGGTGTAAGACGTGACGGGACCGTATCCTCTCTTCTCCGCCCACAAGATCAGGGCCTGAGGCCCAACGGGCATCTGCTGCTTGGCCGTTCTGGTCACGGACATCATCCTCTCAGTGTTTGGATCGACAGCTATCGTGTCCGTGGTCTGAGGGACACACACACACACACACACACGATGTAAATACGACAGCCCTGACATTCCATTTGAAGTTGACATACTTTAGAATAGTCAAGTCAAGGTTTACTTATATAGCCCTTAATCACATTACAGTCTCAAAGGTCCAGCGCACATTTCACATGGAAACCAGCAACACCGTCGAAACCTGCTCCACCCCACGGGCAAGGAAGAACTTCCATTAAAAACCCCATGGGTAAAAATGTGAAGAAACCATGGGAACGGACTACAGAGGGAGGAATCCGCACTTCCAGGATGGTTAGGATGCAATAGGTGTTGCTAGGGCAACAAGAATGAGCAATTATACATTGAACGAAATGCATCCTCACATTGTGCGGTAAATAAGACATTGTGGAAATGAAATACATTTAGTAAGTTAGTAAATAACTGGTCCGTTTAATGTAGTATTGACAGATGACACAGGACAATTTGTCCCAGGTCCCAGGAGGATGTGTCCTTGCACTAGTCACAACCAGGTCCGCACAACAACCATTGGGTCTGTAGCCCAACACAGAATAGCGACTCTAAATCCTGGTCCCGGGGACCCACAGGCCTGCCTGCTCCAACACACCTGACTCAAATGAATGGGCCATTATCAGGCTTTTGCATTGCTAGATAACGACCCATTCATTAGAATCAGGTGTGTTGGAGCAGGGAGACATCGAAAACATAACAGGACAGTGGGTCCCCCCCAGCACCAGGGTTGAAGACCTCTGTTCTAGATGTCTGCTTCTCCAACACATCGGAGTCAAATGAACGGGTCCTCATCAGTTTCTGGAGAAGCCTGATAACGACCCATTCATGTGAATTAGGAGTGTTGGAGGAGCAAGGATACATCTACAACATGCAGGGCAGTGGGGACCCCAGGACCTGGGTTGAAGACCACTGCTGTAGATACAGCATACGGCACATTCACAGGCTTACACAATCTAGTATAGTGTGTGTGTGTGTGATAGTATAGTTGCGGAGAGAGTCTGTTTTGATTTGAGCTCAAAGCTAGCAAGCGTCCTCGAGGACGACTGACCCCTGCCATTAATAATGAAAGCAAAGGGCGAGGTCACGGTTTGATCAATAGAGGGACGTTCCCCTCGATCCTCCCGCTGCGAAGGAGGAATAATTCCTTCCAGGGGAAATTCCCACACTTGGCTCCGTGTCTCTCCTCGGCGTGGGGGGGGGGGGGGGGGGGGGGGGGGGGGGGGGGGGGGGGGGGGGGGGGGGGGGGGGG
>JAODLL010015806.1:0-14672 GCA_026546735.1 Forbesichthys agassizii | reverse complement strand
TCACCTCGGCCGGCCCCCCCCCCCCCCCCCCCCCCACCGGCGTCAGCAGGAGGACAGTAGCGGGGGGATTTTATTTTACGATCACATTACATCGCTGGCATTCTCCTGACGCCGTTAACGCCAGCAGGCTCCTAGATGTGAACTGCACTGCTAAGCGCAGACAACTGTACATTGACAATTGTTGGTGCAATTGTAGCATGTGTTAATGTGGGCCTGTGTGCAGCCCTCTGGAACTGTCATGCATTATTTATGAATATATACTGTAAATTAACCTGACTAGCACTTCATTTAAGAGTACAGTAGTATCAGTATGCACTCCATGTAATATTTTAAATGCTCCCATTTTGGGCATGGTATTACAGGTCATCCAGTACATAACCCTGAAGCAGAATTACTGTTTTGCCTCTAACAGCATTTGAAGCACTAGGAGAGAAATTACTTTAAGCGAAACTCAACGCGCGAAAGCTCAATGTTTTATGTGTTTCGGGGAGGGTGGGGGGGGCTATCTTTTCTCTGCTCCGCTTCCTCTGGACTCAAAGATTCACACTACCCCTTAGACCCCATCCAAAGCATGTCCAGCCACTTCTGGTATTTTCAATGTCCAATACACCTAGACTTGTCATAGGCCCGTACTGTACAACCTTCTTGATTTATTGCTGTGGCTGGGCAGCTGTAAAAACCTGGTAGGCAAAAAAATGCTGTGTCATGCTGGCGTTACAAGCCAAAAACTCACGGTTTTTCCTTTTACACGTGAACTTTGAAGACAGTCTCAAAGTATCCTCACCACAGAAGTTGTTATGCTAAAATACCATATTTAGTGATCATGTGCATTGTTTATTTGGGGACAAAAGGCAAAACCACGTAGAAAAAGCTAAGTATTTAATTTAAAAATAGCCTGGGTACATGCGGACTAGGTATTGTAACACAGGAAGCCCTTGTAAATCCACAAAAGTGACATAGCTGGGTGATTTATGCAACGCAACAACAGTTTACAGTTTAATGTGAAATGACATCACAGCATTAAAACGGGCAAAACAGTTACGTAATGTTTTTTACTAGCGTGAATGGTGCCTCTCTGTTGTTTTTTTTTTAAACACTCACATTCCTTTACACTGTAGTAAAGCCGAGATCAACATTCCAACCGTAGAGCGAATATGGTCATTGGTTAACAGCCAATCGCCCCATCTATCTACAGTGAAGCTAAGCTACACTCCCAAGTGTACAGGCCCCATCTCAAGGTCCAGTACACTCAGCAAAAACAAACGTGCATGCCAACGTACAAGGGCTTGAGACGCATCTGATGTGATGAACTGCATATGATACCATTCCAAGCCAGTGTTTAATTTCTGCCGAAACCTTAGAAAGACAGAGCCTGAAGCAAACGCAGCTCATGTCTATGCATCGTGATTGATGGGAAACAGGCTGGCCTGCGTTGTGTGCACCATAAAAACACATTTGTAGCCACGCCCCCAGCCCACAGCTCTTCCCACTGACTCATCTGATGAGCTGGGTCTTCTCTGGATCCGTCTAGAGGAAATTTCACAGTCCCCCCCCTCCCCCCGCCCCCCCTTCCCCTCCTCCTCTTCTCCCTCCTCTTCCTCCTCCTCATTTGTGCCTTCAGCAAGCTCCCTGCTCCTGCAGCACGAACCCGGAGCCAATTCACAGCAGTCTCTGACATCTTTATAGGTCAGCAGTCCAAGCTGATGGGGGTTTTTGACAGGGGAGGGTTCACAGGTTCTCACTCCGCGTGGGGGGAGTGTGGGATTATATTACATTAAGTACCTACCATCAATCTGAGGCCACAGCAGCATTTCTGCGGCGATCTGCTACATGTAGCTGCTACGTACTGTACGGTCTGGATCTTCCGCAAAAGGACATTGGCGAGGTCCAATTAAGAGGCCCGGAACCGTTCCATAGTCTGCTCCCATTAGCAATACATTGCAGTGCTCTGTTGCTCTATCTTTGTACACAATTCCCTAATCTATGGTGTTATCACGCCTATGTTTACTGTAGCTGTAGTGAGAGGAATCGGACGATTTTCATCTTGACCGCCACAACCAACAATCGATAAAAAATGTCCGGTTACCTTAACAATCATATAAGCCTATGTTTTCACAGATGCAGCGTTGTATACATGCGCTGCTAAGAAGCACATGTTCCCTTGACCCTTCTTCTTTTAATCTAGAGACGGTAGCTAGCTGTCACGGTAGCCTACCTACAACACACGCCATGTCTGCGCCGTGTGGAAATCTGAGCAACACGTCAGGAAGTTAAATAACCGCAGGTCGGCTACTATAAACTGGATTACACTGACAAGACATTCACACACTGCATACATATTTACATACTATTTGCTCCCTGAAAAGAGTGAGTTACGTGGCTTACATCAAGCCGTTATGTTAATTGACACGCTGCCTTGTCAACGTGTAAAAACACGACAAATGCTAGCTAGCAAAGGGACAGTCAACAACTTACTATGATGGCAGCTAAGGAACATTAAAAAAATGTGTACGTTTAAAACGAATTATCTCTGCGTCTAAATAACGTGGGGCTAAAAGAAACACTGTGATTATTGGAATCGGCAACGGTAATGCGGACGGTGCAACCTTTGCTTACCACCACGTTCAGGTTGCCGGTGACGCTGTTGACGTTGACCACCCAGTTGACGGACCTGGTGCACTTCAGCAGCAGGACCATGTTGCGGTTGAGGGGCATGTGGTCCTCGAAGGGCCGCACGTCCACAATCACGTCCACCTGGAAGGCACTGTGGACGGAGGGACAAAAGACATTTCAATTTTACTCTTATCAGATGACATGATGTATTTCATTTCTGCTAGTTTGGCAACATACATTTCTTTTAAATAATTTATGTACTATTTCATTTGAACTATGATTTCATGTATTTTATTGTAAAGTGTAACTTGAGCCAATACGTCCCATGGAATTGAGAGATAGAATTCAAGAGGTAGAGACAGTAGAGAAAGAGAGAGAGAGAATATGAGAGTGAGTGAGTGTGTGTGAGAGAGAGAGAGAGAGAGAGAGCATACAAAAGATAATCTGAAAGAGAGAGAGAGAGAGAGAGAGAACGATTGAGAACACAGAGTGAGAGCATCTTCTTGGACAGCAAGATGGACTTAGTGTTAAAACACACGTCGTGTCTGGCCAGCTGATTAAAAAGGTCTGGCTGCCTTCCCAGGAGAAAGACAGGACGTGCTCTACAGCCCACAGAGAGCTACGGTGAGGTACATCACAGCCTGTCCATTCCTGGACGTGTGCACTTGCGTGCGCACGCTGGCTCCGTGGGATGGGAAGGGGGGGGGAGGGTTTTGTTAGTACAACTGGGTCTGAGGTACACTTCTAAAAACATCACGATTATGTCACACTCCACTGCTGGATGCCTATCGGAATAAATCAGGGAGGCAACAATGACGCAGCCTTGTGACACCATGCTGAACTCGCGAGCTGCAGTTTGACTTTGTCTGGAACCCCTCAATTCAAAAGCATTAGTCATAAAACCTTTGTCTCCTCCCCAATCACAAGGTTTAAAATCAGTCAGAGCGCCGGCTAACCATGAGTCTCTTGATCGGAAAACACATTTTCACCTTTTTGTTCTATGACAGCTCACCTGCTAGAGTCGGGAGCTTGCAGTTCGATAATATGGACTTCTAGGTCCTGGTCTGGCCCGGAAAGAACACATCCTTTTGATGGCTGTGGCTCCATGTAGCCAGCCAGGTAGTTGAGTGACAGAAACTTGTTGTCAATCCTGCAGGTATCGGAAAATACCGGATCTGAAAATATTTCAGAGAGGTGTTAATATTTTAACTGGTTTCAATTAATAGAATGTTAACGCAACAGTTTTACTGTGTATGTTATCATACCATGTTGCCTTGCTAACTCAAGAAATAGTGTTCCTGGTACAATTCACAGTACATTAAAATCATGCAGGACTATTCTATTTGTAATGTTTCAAGGCTGTAGTTTCTCGGTTATGCCAACTGCCAATGCCAGTAACTGTCGTTGTGGAACATGAAAAGTTTGCCCTTCTTCTATGCTTAAGAGAAAACACAACAGACAGTTGCTTCCTTATTTGGCAAACCGAGTCTTGGACAGAGCAGTTAGGACAATATAAACTAAGAGGTTGGCACCTTCTACTCCGGAACCCTCTTGGAACTTAAAGAGCGGTGTCTGAGTATGGGTCTGGTAAGGAAGTTGAGCGGAAATTTGTCCCTCCTCGTGAAACACTATCATAGAGGATGTGGACTGGAAATCTACAGCTCTCTGCTTGAGGTAAACATGGTGCCATGGTCGTTTGCCAAACCACAGGTCCTAATGACATTGGCCAAATGCTTGAAGCGTATACAACCATGTGGTTCTTCATAGCAACTAGGAGCATAAAGACTGTCCCTGACAATAGTGGAAACATCATTTCTCTTCCAACACCTATTTTGTGGTATATCCTTGCAGTAAAAGATGCTCATTAGAAACTGGTGCGTTAACAGGATTAGTTTTTTTCGTTTCTTCAGCCAAGCTGTGTTATGTTCCCTTGTTGCCATAACCCTGTTAGCCAGTTGAAATAATATATATTAAAATAGTTGTTGGAAAGTTGAATATGGTAACTCAATTACATTTTATAGAAACTATTTATTTAAACATCAGTTCATTGGGGCAAGTAAAAATATAGTATAAAAACACATACAAATATTCCCTCTGTTGAAGCATCCTCCATCAAAACCCATGCTTGCCATGGTTGTTATAAAAACAAGCAAAAATGCTTTTCTGTGAGGTCACTATAGTGCATAGCGTAAAATAACCGGCAATAAGAAATAATAACAGTAGGGTTGTAAGAAAATATCACGATATAACAGTTTGTGATGCTGTATCTAATCTCTAAATCACAGTATCGCTATCAATGCATTTGTAAAAGGGTACAAATATACATTAACCTCAAAAGAGAGGAAAGATACTTCTCAGATAAAGCGTAAAGCTAATTTCCATGTGCAGTCCCAAATTTCAATAAGTGTTTGTAATTTCTTCCAGCGGCGCTACACATTAGCATTGCTATGACAGTTTTACACGAATCGTGGTATGTGTGTATCATGATAAGTATTGTGTCGCCAGATTCTTGCCAAAACACAGCCCTATCCAACAGGTTAACATTTGTGAGAAAAGATTAGGAAACTAAACCGCACATTGTTGGAGCAGTTTTTATGATTATCGAGCCAAAGACCAAAAGTAAAGCTAGACAACAGAAAAGAGAAGAATGGTCAGGGATGCTCTGATACCTAGAGCTAAGTTTAGGGATTCATGTTAGCATGCGCAATGGGCACACACACACACACACCTTCTCCCACTTTAATGTAAATGTCTTGGGTCATCTTCAGCTCAGAGAATGAGGTGACCGCCTTGTATTTCGTCTGGGACCAGCTCAGGAGGTGCTCGTTGCCATGGGGAAGAGTCTCCTCCAGAACCTGAGAGAATCGGGAGAGGTTCCCCGTCTGGAAGGTAACGCGCGAGCCTTTGGACACCTTCGAGAAGAGAAAAACAGAGGGGTGTTCTGTTATTTGTTTTCATACATTTTCCCATTCTGCCAGCTAAAACCATACAGTATATTCAGAAGAACCTTCAGAAGACATTTAAGGAACTTAATCAGACTGCCATTACCGTCTGTCTGTGTGTAATGAACTGAAAAGCAGGATGGGAAAAATGAGGGATGGCGTTAGCTTCACAGTAAAACCAGAGATTTATAGCATTTCTTTTTACCATTCGACTCCCAGTATGACTTTTCAAGACTCCTGCTCACAAAGGCTTCTCTGTCAATGAAGATGGGCACATAAAACTGCTGTACTGATAGAGATCATTTACATTTGGTAAGAGGAGAAGTGTGTCATCGTAAAAAAAATGGACAAGCAATGGGGTGGAAGAAAAAAAAAGAATAAATTATTAAATGAAGAACTTTTCCAAATTGAAACTCTACATACTGTCTGGGTTCATCCGACACACCGCATCCCCACTGTTCTTCGACTAATATGCCCTTTGTATTTTGACAGGTACTTACAAAATGAGGCATCTAGTGTTTATACATTGTACTGACTCATCATATGTCATCGCTAATGGGCAGGTCTATTTCAAAATGGCTGCCAGGGGAGAGGAACAGGGCACGCACAAGTGGGCATGCACCAGCTTGTAAAAGAAACTAATATATATATACACATGTTAAACACTCAAACAATTGCTCCTATAGTCAGACCAAATCATTGGTACCCATGAGATAATTTCTCTCATTTGCCAAGGGAAAACAAACAGCACAGGCCCAGCGCTAAATGATACTGCAATTAAAATTAAGCACGACCATTAGCGGATCCCTTCTCAAATCAATACTGGACTTACAGTATACCGTATAGCCTTGTAGCACTAAGGGTATCAATGCAGACAAATCCATCTGTGAAATGTAAACCATCAACACACATAAGGTCTTAAAATGTGTTGAGACCCAGAGAAGAGTGCTGTGCAGCTTTTATTTTGGAACGCAGCTTGGGCAATGCCGTATGAAGAGAGCGCACTCTCTTGGCTCTTAACAGAGCTCAGCCCATATGTTTCGTTGCAGAGATATAAACAGTCACATGGGCTCAACCTCCTGCTGTAGAAGCAAATGGGTACAAACCTATGGTCTAGAGTGCCTTACCAAGTTCTATTTTCAATGCTCGTTTTTGTTTCTCCGAATGTTAAGTAAAACACCAGCAGGCCCATTTAAAAATAAAAAAGTTAAATTCTTAGTTTAAGTTTATTTTACACACAGTACTGTAGCCTTTTTGAGGATAATACTTAAGGGTGAGATTATACATCTGTTGCCAAATTGTGATCCAATCAAGTGTGATGATCACATGTAGTTTGGATATTTCAGACATTGCTTTTCAAATCTTGTCTGCTTTACGGGCAACATCTGCCTACCCTCTGGATGATCTGCGCAATATTCCTGGCATTGTCACAGGAGCCAATAAATCCGGCAACCCCGGGGAAGGCGATCTCTGTCGAAGGATTCAGGTTGATGCGGGCCTTATTTTTAGCGGCGTTCACTACGGCGAGAAGAAACAGTGGACGTCTGAGGAAAAAGCTGGCGAGACGCACCGTGCCGTACCTTAGAAAACAGGAAAGTGTGGCGGCGCCCTCAGAGTAAAAAAGGGATTTTTTCAATAACCTCGCCAAGCTATCAGTTAAATTGTGGGAATGTGACCATAATTAGTCTCATAGAATTAGAGGGGAAAGCCTTAAAGGCCAAATTAGCTCCAGGCCTTCCACAGCACTGGAAACCTCAGGAATCTGGAACAAGGAAGAGAAGGACCTACTCTGGGCTTTAACAGAGAGAGAGAGAGAGAGAGCCAACAGCATGCCCGGCTGATGGGAAAAATACATACATGAAAGGTTAAAAGCATCATGATATATTAATGTCATGTGTAGGGCTTCACTCATTTAGTTTCCAGATCGTACCCAGTCACAAACAAGACGTCACGATTATAAGACTTTAAAGCAACAAATATAACTCCCGGGTTGTACAGTATGTGGTGCTGACACCCCCATCTGTGTATGAAAGTACTGTATCTGTGAATTAATGGGTTAATGTGCGGAGGAAACTATGTAGAGCGCTTTGAGTGGCCGGACGGTTAGAAAAGCGCTAAATGAACTGTATAAAATGTATTTATAATGTCAGAGTACATGATTTTATTCCCTCTTAAAGTCTACTAACATAATGTTCTAATCGTTTAATTCCCAACTCATACTAAATTCTATACTACTGTAATATTTTGGTCAGCATTTACATCAACCCCTTGCGTTTAGGCCCTACAATAAGCCATTGAATCTTTCCAGCACTGTTCAAAACTACGCATGTTGAGATATAGGCTAGTGGGATATAATCCTGGCTCAACATCACTATTGTTATTCCTGGAACAGCATTCACACTGACCCATCAGGGCCCCCTAATATTAGCCTCCCAAATGCTGACCCCAGCTCTCAACCCCAGAACTGTTAAACTCTCCCCCCTTCCTTGCCTTAAAGGTGGAGTCTGATTCTGGAGAAAGATTGTTGATATTTGAACTATTTTGAACTGTACTGAAACAAAAACACCCCTCCCTTCCCATAGGCTACTCCCTCAGAAGCTCAGCCCTCCACATTGGACACACATTGCCAAGGCTAGGATAATGTTGTGTGGTGCGGTCTGCACCACTTCGTTCGTGTTTGAACCTACAGTACAGAGCCAGGGCTGTGTAGAAACACCAGATTATCTTTTCAGTGTGCACACAGAATGGGCTAGCAATTGAATTTGACAAATAAAGATTACAATTGCTGACTCCAACTAGGGTTAGTGTGAAGGGTGCGAAGCGGCTGTGATGAGGATTAGCACCGCTAAATCCATGGTTCTCAGCAGGAAATCAATGGAGTGCCTCCTCCAGGTGGGGAATGACACCTTACCCCAAGTGAAGGAGTTCAAGTACCTTGGGGTCTTGTTCACGAGTGAGGGGACATTGAAGCGGGAGATTGGCCGGAGAATTGGAGCAGCAGGTGCGGTATTACAATCACTTTACCGCACCATTGTGATGAATAGAGAGCTGAGCCGGAAGGCAAAGCTCTCAATCTACCGGGCAATTTTCGTTCCTACCCTCCCTAGGGAGGTGTTCCAGGCACGTCCAGCTGGGAGGAGGCCTCGGGGAAGACCCAGGACTAGGTGGAGAGATTATATCTCCACGCTGGCCTGGGAATCCCCCAGTCAGAGCTGGTTAATGTGGCTCGGTAAAGGGACGTTTATGGTCTCCTGCTGGAGCTGCGGCCCCCACGACCCAACTACGGATAAGCGGCTGATGATGGATGATAAAATATGTTTAAACAAAAACATTATATTCTGCCAACTGTAAGGACAGAAACTTAGTTTGTAGACATGGCACAATCATGTTTTCGCTGAATAAAATGAAAACCTGGTCGCGAACAATGATTTTCTTACTCTGAGAACGCACAGAACAAGCGGGGGGGGGGGGTAGGGGATTTTAAACAAAAATCGCTGCCTCTCAAAAGCTACACTGACATCACTGTTTGGAGCACAAGGCCAAACAAACAGACCCGCTTCTAACCTGATGACATCAGGATTGAAACAGGAACAAAGATGTTCATGTCATACTATGTTAAATCCCGCCATGCTCAAAAGGCACTATCTCATAAGAAAAAATGATCATCCTAACAGATAGCAGCTGTCAATACAGAGTGTCCTACATAATCCAAAACAATTATAACAACCTATGAACAACCATATTAGAAGCCATATGTGATTACAAAGTAAAAGACAAACAACATGCCAAATGTTTCATATCAATTATCACAGAGCTGCAATCCTCCACTGCGTTCTTAGTAACAAACACCTCCACCGTCACACACACCCTCCCTCTCCTGCCTGGGAAAACACAAAGGCTGTTTGGAAGAGACGAGGTGTTGCAAACACAGGAGGTTGATAGAGAGTCGAGCGCGATCTGATAGATAATAAGTGTGCGCAGTCCCTGGTGATGTGAAATGCGATAAATGCTTTCATGGCTGACTTGATCTTCTCCCTCTCTGGAGAGACATCGGCGGTAATAAGCTGCTCAGCTGCGAGCGCGCGCGTGTTCCTCTCGGCGAGGCGAAAACAACGTCATCTGTCTGAGCATTGCTCCGAAAGCGCTGAGCGAGTCTCGACGACTTCGAAAACTAATACCGGTTACCCGCGGTTTCAATTAGCGCTCGCAGTCAGTGGGCAGCAGCGCGGGCATGAGTCTGTGTTTATGTGTGCACGCTCGCGTGCGTGTGTGTGCGCGTGCGTGAGCGTGCGTGTGTGTAAAAAGAAAAGGCATGTCTTGGCAAACGGCGAAGGCACAACACATGCCAGCGGCTAAACAATAAAATGTTGCTCCACCAAAAGCCATGAGTAATATATTCCAGATTTATCACCTAAAATAAATAAATAAAATAAGAAAGCTTTCCCCTAAAGCCCACACGAGGCATCACAGAGGCCTTTGAATCGACAAAACCCCCTGGGTTGAAATATGCCTTGGCCTTGATTTTGCATGTCTGTATCTCTTGACAGTTTGGGCTCATGTTTCATGCCTGTTGCTGACTGACCGGGAGCACTGCAGTGAGCGTGTTTTGCAACAAAAGGCTGGATTCTGGCATCTTGAACGCCAGGAGTGTCCGGTGGCGGCCAACAGCAACAATGTGCTCAGCGGCTGTGAGGGTTTTTTTTCCAAGCAGCACGGCTCCGTGTCCGCCAAAACCCTGCAGTACTGGGACCAGGAAACGAGGACTGGCACGGCAGAGTCCAAGGTCCAATTAGCCTCAGGAAATAGCCTCTCCTCTGTCGTCAAGCAGGAAGTGAGGGAGGTCTGGTGTTGGAAAGTGCGCTGTGAAGTGGTAAGGCTTACGAAATAAGCTAAAATCTATCTAATCTAAATAAATAATCTAATTTATTATTATTGTGTGGGCAGAAGTGGCACAATGAGTAGAGACGTGATTAAGAAGTCGCTGGTTTGAACACCGCTAACTCCTGACCAATTGTCCTTGAGCAAGACACCTCTTTTATAGGAATAAAGGCTAAAAAAGCGCTGCATAAATGCAGTCCATTTACAATCATCCTCCAACAGAAGTGCTCTAATATGAAGAGGCTTTTCACTGAAACACTGCTGTATTAGAATTTGCATAATAGAAATGGTTTCTCACAACAGCTAGTCATCCCAATGGTAGCCTACATCTGTGTCTGGAATTACCCTTGTGGAGGGTTACAAAACATATATCCCTCTCATACCATCCCATAGGGGGTGCTGAGTGGCTGAAATTCCTTTCTACCATCTCTCTTAAAGGCAGGGGCAGTCATTCTTGCTAAATTCGAGCTCAAATCTCTCCGCAGTACTCTGCAGCGGCGCCTCACACGTCGAAATGCATTGTGAAGCAAAGCGCAGTGCTGCGACTGTGTTGATAAGAGTGGTGTTTGCCACTTTGTTCATGTCACTATTTACGGGGCCAGGGCTGCGTAGAAGTAGCAAATTAGTTGTCGAAATGCGAGGAGATATTTGTTGAATTTGACAAAGTGTATTAGCTTACATTTAGCTTGCAATCGCTGACCATACCTTTAACACAACTCCTGGCTTGACAGTTTTTCTACCCTATTCGGCCACCCACACGTTTGTGGGTGTTTTCTAACCTTGGGATCTGGGGAGTGCTACAACTTCAGGGAAGGACTGCACACCCACCTTCAGCTAACAAGTGAAACGCAGCCTGCCTCTTTCTTCAGCAGGGTGTTGTTTGGTATTTCAGCTCTGCAGTGGCATGTTAAGGAGGTGTCATCGTGAGGAGAAGAGGGTGCCTGGATACTGCGATACCAGCGCCAGTACCCTGGCTAGCAGATACTACGTGAGCAATGCTCGCTACTGCGCCCTGCCAAGCCGACAAGACAATCCCCTTAGCTCAGGAGAGACTCTCGCCGCCTTCATAGCTTAGCTTGGTTTCACAGCTACTCGTATGCTTATGAGTCAGCTCATACTGTGTGTTGTACTACAACTGATAATACCTAGGGTTATTGAGATACTTTCAAAATGGAAAAACATATAGTTGTATGAAGGTACAGTCCCAGATACAAACCCTAAATTTCTACCCCAGTGTTTATATCGACGGCAGTGTGGGCAGCTGTAGGAAACTCGCAGGGGGGAGAAGTAGAGATCAGTGCAAGTGCAAAGGGCCTGGATCAGGTGGAGCAGATATTGAGGACTGTCCTTTTAAGCTATGGTGGAGCCGGTTTGGAGGAGCAGGTTAAGGGGGTGGGGGTGTCTATTGTTTCCTGTGAAATGTGGACTGCACAGCCCTTTGAAACTAATGTGATTATGTGCATTTTACACTGTACACTTAACTTGAATTGAATTGATACACAAGGCTCTAGGCACAGTACAAGACTGTCTAAAGCCACTCCATTGATATCGCGATAACGTTGGTGAATTATTTTGGCCACGATAATCGTGCAGTGAAAATAGTACATTGTGACCCCCCCACTCCAGACTACCGGAAATCCATTGCTGCTATTGTTGTTGTCGAAGGTCTGGAAGGGCAGTATGAGGAAACGCTGACAGAAGTACAGATGTGTGGTTCTAACAGAGAATATATGTTTTTTTAACTGTGGTTCCAAACCACAACTGCAATTTCAGACACAAAGGAGAGCATACTACCTTCAAAAACATGTATTTAAATGCACGTGTGTGGTGTGTGTGTGTACACAAAAAGTAGGCACATTTTTGGTAGCCTGGCTGCACCCGACTATTGCTCTCAGCTCAAGTTTGCTGAGATTATCATCAAGAAGGTCTGTTCGCTTTAGCGTTTTCACAGCCACCCTGCTGGCGGACCCATCAGGGTGAGTTTTCGTGAGGTGACGTTGAAGTCAAGCGTGTTTTCGACATGGTGGTAGAGCTAGATGAGTTGATCAAAACAGTTGTAGAAACTCTGATTGGTTCAACGCTGTCCAATAGTTTCAAAATTAACCATAAGTCTACTGGTAGGAGGCAACATCACTTCCAAAAGGAATATCTCCACACCATACGCACAAAGTGAATTTGTGGTACTGTACGGTATCTTAAACGGTATAGAGATTAGCCAAGAAAACAAGGGGAACACCACCTCCCACAGCTCTTGAGAAATGAGTTGTAAGGGGCCAACATCGTCTCTAGTGTCCAACATCACGTAGAGCAGCTCTGCTATTGCCAGCTGTTTTCTGTCTGCCACCACTGACAAGGGGGAAGACATTTACTGTGACGCTGGCCTGCTGGTCACCATGGAGACCAGCCTGATTTCACTGTGCCTTAATCTCTGTGACATGCACGCTATCGAGACATGGGCGACATTTTAACTCATTGTAACAGGAAATAACACAATTTAAATGAGTGCATGCAGCACCCACAACTGCCACTTTGAGTCAGTGAACGTCTGGAAACGTGCAATGTCACAGCTAAGTGATCAAAGTATGCAAACTGCCCCAAGTGTATTCATGAAATGATTATATGGCCAAAGTCTGCACATAAAATGTACCAGTATACGGCTTCTTTAATGGACATGTGTTTGTCCTTGGTAGATCTAGAACTTTCTATTTTTGCAGTGAGTGAGAGGTAAGTTAAAACGTTACAAAACAAACAGATGTAGCTCATGTAGCCATTTCTAGTCGCTGCTGTGGTTGTTTGCCACTAAATGTGTGCTGCTGGTGTCTATCCAGAAAATTCACCAGACACATTATAAAAATATCAGCTCTTTTCCATTTATGTTTCTACTGTGAATTCACTATAAATAGGTTTACAGTAATTGTTGGTAATGCAAGCTTGTGTGTGTGCATGCACATGCGTTTGCTAGTTAAGTGCTGTGTGTTCATAAGTCCACACTTTGCCACACGTGGTTAGAATTTGAGAACCAATGCTGCATTCCTTCGCAACGCTGTGGTGTTAACATACATTTCAAAATGATTACTTTTGAGGACCCCGAGATATGAAACAGCCTTCCGAATATATAAAGTAAAATATTTGGGAAAGTGGCTTTCATATCTGCGTCGTTAGGTTAAGCTATGGATGAGGCCTTTTATAGTCTCATTTTCGCTTATGAGACACAGGCATTTCATTAACTTACACAGCAAGACCTTGGACCCTTACTAAATAGCTGTCTCTCTAGGGGGCAAACAATACCCTCAGAAAGTCTCAACAAAGTTTCTTTGCTTGCCTAACTCATATGAACACAAACCTGATCCAGAGTTTTTAATCAGAGACTCTGGGAATATTGACACTGGTCGCTAATGTAGTTAATGAAAATGTTGATTTACACAAGAGGTTTATATTACAGTTACATTTAAGACATATGTTGAGCTAGTGCTAGTTTACACTCTAAAATAATGTCTTCACTACTCTGTGTAACTCCACCCAGTCATTCTACTATGAACATGACATCCAGGAGCTTCCTTTGATATTTTGTGGGTTTTTGCTGAGAATGGAAGATTCTCTGCACTGCAACTAGATCAATCTAGGTCAATAACACTTACTCACAGTACAGCTTTGTCAAAGCAGAACAGCATTATTTAACTGTTACAACTGACCTAAAAAAAAAATAATTCAGCAATAATCTTGTTTGGAGTTAAATACTTCTTAACGTACGGCATACATGCAGAAATACTACCTTGTGAGTTTCTATGACACTATGACCTTTGCCAAACAAGAGTTTTAGCTCACAAGGCTACTGAACCTCATTGTCCATGCGGGGTGGGTTTTGCGATGTTAGAACACAGCCTGGCTGATTTGAACAGCTGCCCCACCCTTCAACAAGATTGTTTAGAGGTCGGAGGGGGCAGCTATGCGTCATTTAATGGCAGTCCTTGAAAACAATGCTTAAAGGTGTGCAATGCCAACAAAGCCATTATGTCAGTTTATCTATATAGATAAGGGCAGGGGAACCCTGCCATTTTATGTCAGAGTATAAGATATTGTACGGGTATATAGGTGTGTGTGTATGTATGTGTATCCATCCATCCATCCATATATATATATACACATACATACATACACACACATACACACACACACATATACACTCACCTAAAGGATTATTAGGAACACCATACTAATACTGTGTTTGACCCCCTTTCG
>JAODLL010015796.1:25898-27186 GCA_026546735.1 Forbesichthys agassizii | reverse complement strand
TATTTTTTTTTTTCCCCCCCCCCCCCCCCCCCAGACTCTCTCTCTCTCTCTCTCTCTCTCTCTCTCTCTCTCTCTCTCTCTCTCTTATACACACACACACACACACAGAGACAGAGACACATGCTTGCATACAATCAAATCACACACATTGATACTGTACATACAGTACCCACACAACAAAGAACACATACTAGGTACACACACTCATGTACGTGAACACTCATTGGTCATATAGTTCATCCACAATCATATTAATCATAAATGTAATAATTGTATTGATGATGCAAGTCATATTATTATAACTTATAACATTATTATTATTGATATTTGTGTTAGGTATTGTAGTTATAAAACACAATACAATATAAAATAATCAAAATAAAGTTAACTAAGATCTTCCAACCACACACACACACACACACACGCTTGCACAAGCACGCGCACACACACACACACACACACACCAGCTTGCATGTTCCTTTGGGGTGTCACCTCTCACAGGCATTTGTTCCTAGCTGGCTATAGGTTTACACACAATTCACACGCCATCATACCATTTGTTATTGCATGCTGTTGGCAATAATAATAACAATAATTCCAGGCATGGGTCTAGTGAGGGGCTGTGAGACCTAGCTAGTGTGACAGCAGGAGCGTGGCACTGATAAGGTAGCTAATACCTTGCTTTCCAAAAGGTCAAAGTTCACCACTTCCCCTGCTAACTGGGTGCATGTCCAGGGAGGAATTAGGGAGTCCAGACAGCCATTACTGGCCACCGTTTGATTTTTAACATTTTATAATAGTTGTAAATTAATTAATTAAGTAATTAATTTGATGTTTTGTGCTGTAAGATGTGACGATAAGAGTACGGTTGTCCTCTGCGGGTTCAATGACACTAATCACAATTAGTGTCTCATAGCAACAGGAAGTCCAGTGCGATCGGTCTACTGATCCACCCCGGTTCTCAGAAAACACACACACACGCGCACAAACGCTCACACTTGCACACACACACGCACACGCACACACACACACACACACATAAACACACACAGATACACGGACATGTTCACACACTCACACATATACAACATGCACGCACACACCAACTACACACATCACATATGAAAACACACTGGCTGCATTAAATCAGGGTGTTGAAGGAGCAGACCTCTAATTTTAGCCCACTAGCGGCCCTGGCATCAGGCTTGGCTTGGTAATAGCCGGAAGCTAAGGTGATTAATCGCTGTCATGCCTGGCACGGCAGCAACGTCACGAGAAGCAGGGGCCA
>JAODLL010015796.1:15898-23398 GCA_026546735.1 Forbesichthys agassizii | reverse complement strand
TGTGTGTTGTTACGCGTACTGTATTTGCATGTGTACGTATGTTTGTGTACGTATATGTGTGTGTTGTTACGCATGCTGTATGTGTGAGTGTTTGTGTGCGTGTGTTTATGTGTGTGTGCGCGTACGTGCATGTGTGTGTGTCTGTGTATATGTGTCATGAAGCTCTCTATAGCCTTTGACATATTGTTAATATGAAGAATGTTTGAAGTATGATGCAACATCAGCTGCTCTCACTTAGCTTTAAGATGCTTTGCTCTGAACAGACCCCCCCCCCCCCTCTTCCTCATCTCAGATTACAATTGAGACCACTAGTACCACTAGTATTGTGTGTGTGTGTGTGTGTGTGTGTGTGTTTGTGAAAGAGGGAAAAAAGACTAGGGAGATTAGGAAAGAGTACTGAGTGTTAATGTCCTGTTAGGAACATTTCCTGGTAGATCAATGCATTGTTCAATGTGTATTTATTAAATAATTAATTAATTACTAAATTAATAAATTTTGTGATTAATCAGTGTACACTATTTTAGTGATTCCAATTTATAAACATATATCAGATAAGATTTGTTTTGAATGTACTTGCACTGTATTATATGTTACAGTTTAAAATAATTGTTGTGATTCTTTAATGACTTAAATAAAGAGTATTGGTTGTTGTGATAACTTTGTACAGCCAAACATTCTGGATATGTTTAATAACTAATACATACAAATGTTTTTTACTGTACTGTATATTTTGAAATAGCAAAAAATATATTAAATACTATTATTGTTGTGTTGTTATAATATTTTAAAAAATCTGTTTTTATGAATAACTTATTTTTGAAATGATTTTAGGTGAGGTTAAGATGTTCATGCTCTGATTTTTTTTTAAAGAAAAGCTTTCACAAATATTTACATCATTTTCTTGTTACTATATTTTATTTGCTAGTACAGCCAATAATAAATGTAACACACCCCAGAATGTGTATCGAAGCAATGCATTTGTGTGTGTCCTTTAGCATTAATGCTTTCAATCCATCATGGGCAATGTGGAAGAAATAAACAAAATGGAGAAGATGCTATTGGTGATACTTGTGTTCCTGAGATCAACATTTATACCATTTAAACGTTTTTACTGATGTTACTGAAATATATAAATGATATAAATCATATGTAAAATAAAGCTGTCATGCCTAAGCAGCAGCATTTTGTGTTCAGACAGACAGACAGACAGACAGGCAAAGAGGCTGCAGCATTACAACACCTTTTTTAACCCCTCACCTACACAATGTGACCTTGAAGAGGTCACAGTGTGTAGGTGAGGTCTGTGTGTTTAAATGTTAGCACAACCCTATAAGTCTCTTAGCGCCTTGTGTTGTACAGGTCATTGTGGATAATAGATCTCAATTATAGGAAAAGGAAGCGTTATACATTTTGCGTTTGTTTAACATGAGGCCTAATGGATTCCCGCTCATGCGTGTGTGTGTGTGTGAACATCCGCTTTCTTCCGCCACTGGCCCATTGACACACACCCTCACACGCGCGGCGGGCGTGTGACAACACGCACGCGTCACTAGAATGGGACAGGACAGACGCCCGTGCACATTGCCAGGCCTGGAGAAGGTGTGATGCATGGGGGGAGTGGGCAGTGAAGGCGGGCAAGGCGGGTACAATGGGAGGATGTTGCCTCGTGTTGTTTTAGCTCAACGTCGGGGAAAGGGGAGCGGGGGGTCGGACGCTGACAGCTGACACACGTGACGTGGCCGGTTGAATGACTAGCGGACCACTGAACGAATGAACTGTACCTTTCCGCTGCTGCGGTCCACGCAATGTGATGTCAGCCACCCCGTGAGGTGAGAGGGCTTGTGAAAGTGAACACATTGAAGGGGATGCTGCCAAAACGTGTTTGAACAAAGCGCTCACCGGCATGTTTTGCAGGAGAACACAGACACAAATGGTTTGGATCCTCCTGCCGTCAGCTCTTGGGCATGTTTTACACTTTTCATCCGTCCATAGCAGATAGGACACGACACCCATAATGTGATAGCGCGACATCAATGGGAGTAGAAGTCAGAGTGGGTCAGAGTGTGGAATGCGTCAGGGCCAATCAGGCGCCTCAGTCTCTGGCAGACAGCCAATCAGGTCGTGATGCTGCAGGTCGCAGGGAGAATGCTGAACTCGTGTAGGAGGACATTTCTGAAGAGATCGTGAACTTTTCACTCCAGAGTTCACCATGCGCTATGCTATAGCCATCTCTCTCTGTCTTAAAGAAGTATGTCTCTCTGGTAATTGAATTTTACCTGGTGCCAAAGAACTGTTTCCTTTATGAGACAGCATCTCTCTCTCTCTCTCTCTCTTTCTCTCTCTCTCTCTCTCTCTGTCTTTCTATAGCTCTCTATTTCTCTTCTACCTCCCCAGTCTCTCCCTTGGTGAGCAACAGAGTTGGGGCTGGAATTTCTGTGACTGCGAGTGCTGTTTGGTTAGACAGCGTCATATAACACAGTTATGGTGTGTTCAAAATGTGCGCCAGCGTTGACTGGTTGACGGCTATTTACATTAAAGAACCCCAAGCAGGCAACACGGGGGGCTCCATGGTCACATGGTGTGAACTCTCTCTCTCTCTCTCTCTCTCTCTCTCTCTCTCTCTCTCTCTCTCTCTCTCTCTCTCTCTCTCTCTCTCTCTCTCTTTCTCTCTCTCTTTTGGCCTACACTATTTATTTATTTGTTTAGATGCACATCAGTAGCACTTGGACAGTTTAACTTTGATTACAGACAGTCACGTGTGAGTTTCTGCTCTCTCTCTCTCTCTTTCTCTCTCTCTCTCTCTCTCTCTCCAAAACAACACACATGCCTCATCTCACCTCCTTGTCCTTCCATCTATCTCGGGCTCAATGTAGGGGAAGGGGGGGTTCTCTTATCACTCTCAGCATTCCGGCAGGCCAGCATTGAGTCATATAAGCTCACGGGCCCATGTGGAGCGAGTTTTGAAAACAGGGGAAGTGTTTCAGCGTGTGCGCACACACAGTCACATCTGTCATTGGTAATTCAGCTACCCTCGGCCCACTGCCACCCAGACGTGCACTTTACACCCAATAGCAGCACATCTGGATGGAGTGTATGGCAGTACCTGGCCGCTCCGTTACCTTCTCACGTCGGCTGATCAGCCATCGCTGAGGGGAACACTTCGGTGGGAGGGCTGTGCGAGGGTGTTGCTCCTCTTGGACACGCACCAGATCATGTCTGCACAGGTGCTTGTGCACAAACAAGACTACACTCAAGATGCACACGTGCACAAATGTAGTTTCCCTGCCTCTCTCTCTCTCTCTCTCTCTCTCTCTCTCTCTCTCTCACTCTCGTTCATCTAGACACACGTTCTCACAGTTGTGATCTGCTCAGGTTTTTACACCTCCACTGAATCTCATGAGCTGCAAAATTACATTTAAATTAGTAACTGATCATGGCTACTCTTGAGGGGAGAAGTCCAAACCAAATATGCATGTAAAGGTGCGTGCACACACACGCACGCACGCACGCACACACAAACACAAACACACACGTGCACATGCACACGCACATCTACACACACACACACACACACACACACACACACACACAGGTAGCATGACTAATGTTGTACCTCTTGGCAGAAATAGAATGGACTCAAAGGCCAGTGTTGTGTAAATAAAAAAGGGACCATAAATATTATTGGCTCCGCATAGCTTAATGCATTACTGTAGGCTATTTAATTGGTTGAAACCATGGCTCCCATCACCAGATACACATTATACTGTAATCCAAGGGTTCTCAATGTTTGCAATGAAGAGCTTATGTATAATGAGAGACACACGTAGACATTAACTTCCACTATTTCAAAACCTATTTTGTTTCTAAAACTCTGCACCGTTGTAATTGTGGCGTATATCGAGACTTTCATGAAGACCTCTGATTGACATGAAGCATGAGTAACAGGAAATATATGATGAATATGCTTGAATGATCAAATTAGGAGCCCTCTGAAGTAAGTAACAATGAGCAGGCCTTCTAGTGTTATAGAAACACCCAGAGTGATAGAACTCTATAATGTTTTCCGGTGTTTGTTGGATTTGTCCCTTGAAACTGGGTTGAGGCCGGCCACTGACCCTCCTGCCTGAGATCTCTCTCTCTCTCTCTCTCTCTCTCTCTCTCTCTCTCTCGCTCCTTCCCTTTGGTGGCTCTATACCTCCAGCCTGCTCAGGTATAGTGTTTCTTCACAGGCTGTACACTGCGGCTGACCCCGCTGCATAGAAAACATGTTAGCTAATGGGCCTGGCTAAGCGGCGGGACCGGGTCGCGTCTTTTGATCAGAAAATCCTGCATGCTGGTTGTTCTAGATGGAAATCTGATTAGTAACCTTGGTGACGAAGAGATGAGAGCCACACGGCTTTGCCTCAATCAGATGTGATGGGCCGTGTTTTAGGCCTAACGTTCTGAACGCGGCGGGATCACCTATGGGATGCAGATGGGCATTAGATAACACGCCACACGGCCTAATTGAATGCATCAGCTGAGGCTTCTGATCGCACCCAGCGATAACCCCATTTACTTGATTTATTTGTTCCCTACGCCTAATGTGTCATACAATGCCTCGTTTTTGCAACAAAAAAAAAAGAAGAACGTGAACCGTCTTGCCGTAGCCGTTTGAAGCATTACAGCAACAGCACAGTTTTTACACATCTCTTTATGTAGGTAAGGTAAAGATGTCGCTATGAGCAACCTGGACGGTGAAGGCAGATTCCAGTAGTCTGGAGTTCCTAAGCATAACAAACATGTCAGACATGTTTAAGGAGCAATGAGGTGTATATTGTTTTTAATTAAGCTTTTCTGTGCTTGAGTTCCTCTACACTTTGTACAGTTTACTTTAACTTCACTGCTCTAAACATTTTGCTTGGCCATTCATATAAAATATACTGATTAGTTTTCGTGGAGTGGGCATAATATCATTTTATTTCATTGGGGCTATATGATTAATAATAATCATCATATTATCATCATATTTATTTCATTTTTGTTTTGTTTTGCTTTAGTTAAAAATATATGCTTACTGTCATATTTTCCCAAATACAAGTCCTCCCCCTCTGTTTTAAACACTACATAAATTAAGCTTGTTGTATATTTATTCATCAACATGGATCCCATAAACTTCTTGATATCTTCAACACGCTGCATGAGATTGTCTACATTGATACATTGATAATATTGGTCTATACCATGTTATAGTTTTAGCTTTTTCTCTGTTATTCTCTGTTTATATTTTATTTTTACAATAGGCCTTTTGTCTCTTGCCAGGCCATCATTGTAAATAAAAATGTGTTTTGCCTAGTGAAATAAAGGTCAAATAAAAAAAAGTAAAAAATCAATTAAATAAAGTTCACAAAAACGTACCTCGTCCTCCCTGCTGGTAACATCCAAAGACAGGATGAAACGATGATTAGAAAAAGCCAGCGTCTGTAATTTCCCAGACATCTGCGAGAAGTGTATAACCTTTGCGTCGCTCTCATGATGTCACCGATGCTTGTTGTGTTCCGCGGGGGAATTGCGCTAAAACTCTTGTGACAGAGCCAAAGTAAACCGTTCCAAATGGAGCCGGCTTGGGAGAAAAGGGACACCAGGACAACAAAAGGAGTTCGATATGGATCGTTGGGCCTGCACACCGGCGCCAGCTTGAGCCAATTATTGGTGTCATCTTGATCCAATTGAATCAATCTGAGGGGGAGTGGGGATTTGTAGTGGAGGGCTGGGTAGGGGGTGCAAACGTTGGTCAAATATCCTCAGCTGGCTAAAGAGCCTTCAGTGTCGATGCCACACATGCAGTATTGTACACACACACGCACGCGCGCGCACACGCACACACACACTCACGCACATGTACATGTACACGCCTATATAGTTCTATGACACGCGCATGCACACACACACACATGCACGCACTCAAGCACACGCACACACGCATACACACGCACGCACACGTCACTCAAACAGTACATTTTGTGGTCAGGTAAATTACCGTATATATTAGTATTCATTGCTAAATGTGCTCCCTGTACGTTTTGCTCATTAAATGCATATAATCTCTCCTTGGCTTGTGTATAGTGTAAAAGTGTTCTAAATGTGTGTTTACATTATACAGTAAAAGCAGGATCCTGTTTGCAAACAATGAACCGCTTCCTCACGAGTTTGGCTATTACTGCATGAATGTGACACATCCCAGACAATAGCAAAAGACATGGGACAGGCATATAATCAATAAAGTAGCCTTTATTCCTTAGATTCCTTAAATTTTATCTCATTATTAAGTATAATTGTTTATTTCAATTTACCGTAAATGCACATTTCTTTACAGCATGACACATACAGTGGACATATAAAAGTAATTATGTTTCTCACACACACACACACACACACACACACACACACACACACACACACACACACACACACACACACTAATTACACACGCCTAGTTTAGCAATGTAGTATTATAACAATTCGTTTTTTAATATTCAGAAGTCTGGTTTGTTACTGTAAGGTTTGAGTCAGACAATAGATGTTTACAATTACTCTTAAATATTGAAATTACATGCTCTCTGCTTTCAGTAATAACAGTAATACAGCAATATAAATAATAAGTATAAATAGCATTTAGCCAAAATTGTTAAATGCTGTGTGTTGCTTCAGTGTTGCTACACTGAATTTATACCATGTCATGTTTTCATTTTTCAAATCAATAAATCCTGTTAAACGTGATATATTGATACAAAAACGTATTTATGATACATAAACGTATTTATGGAAAACACTATAAACTGCACACTGTATATACACACATATACACACACACACACACACACACACACACACACACACACACACAGCATATACAGTAAATTGAGGGTGTTTGTGCATCTCTGCGTTAACTCTTCTGTGTCTGTTTAGTTGATGTTGCGTTATTAATTACGTCATTGACTCAACCTCTCTGTGATCTGCTGGTAGTTCTGAAAGCTCTTGTGTGCATCCGCAGGATGGTAGCTTATTAGACGGAGCCCACTCCGGTTTTCCAAATTAAAAATGGCCTCCTTTCATTGTTGACCTTGGATCAGCTTTCCATCCCTTATTATTATTAGGTTATTAACACAAACCCCTGAAAGTATCTTTTTAAAGTCTAAAACAAATTTGATTAGGCCTCTTTACTCGCGCCGGTACAGACATACCTATCGCTGCCTAACTTCTGTCTGCTCCATATTACCAATGACACTGAAGTCAGTGAAAGCGCCTGGGCCTGAAAGCCTATATCCCTCTGCACAGCGGCCGGGGAGGGGGCAGAGGGGGAGGTTGCAGCACATTACAGCTTTATTGAATTAATTATGATAAGGATCATAACTTTAAACGCGCGGGGTGAGGCGCGGGGCGCTTCTCGGCGCACATCGCTTGGGGCACTTTATGGGGGGGGGGGGGGGGGGGGGGGGGGGGGGGGGGGGGGGGGGGGGG
>JAODLL010015796.1:0-15888 GCA_026546735.1 Forbesichthys agassizii | reverse complement strand
TTTTTCCCCCCCCCCCCCCCCCCCTCCCCCCCCGTCCCCCCCCCCAGCACCACCGTCACCCCCATCCCCCCCCCCCCCCCCCCACACCCCCCGCCCCCAAAACGATTGCGGAGGGGTTATTGGATCTGTCAGGCCTGAACTCTGTGGCACCGTAACGAGCTCCATAAGGTGAGCCGAGGTTGGGCACAGTTCGCCGCACTGATCCCTCTACGCCTGCAACACGGGGGAAATTTGTACTACATACTGAACAAATAACGAGAGGGAGCGAGAGAGAAGCGACCAGCAAGCAAGTGCTTGTTTCCATGGAGCACCAGTCTGAAGGCTCTAAGGGTCACATGGGGAAAGCCTCGGGGGTCTCGTGGCATATACACTTCCAGTAGATGAAATGAAGCGTGTCATTGTGTTATGATGCTGGTCGGATATGGCGAGCAGCTTGTGCGCCTCTTGTTTTCCTGAATAATGATGGCTTATGTCGAGGGCCCCTCCTCTATTGACCTGAAGCACAACTACATCTGTTGGATACGTTGTTGTTTATCCCGAATTATCATAAATACAGTTTCAGTAATTTCTTCTGAGGGATGTTTTCAAAACCAATTCATGCAGAAACCTCTTTCATGGGTAATGATTTGGTTATGATTTGTGTTTGATTAAGATTAGGTACGTATGTGATGTTGACTATGTGCATCTTAATGGGTTAGGCAAATTATCTCCTTACGCACACACACACACGCACACACACACGCACGCACGCACGCACGCACACACCCACACACAGCCTGACCACGTCGGCCCGTTTCCAGTGCACTTCAAAGGATTCCAGGCCCAGTGAGTCCTCTTATTTTCATCTTCCCTAACCGCAGGCAGCAGGGAAAGCCTCTTTTTCTGGGAGAATTTAGTGCAAAACACTTGTTTTGTTTTTCAACACCAGCAGACTTTGACACGCGTGGCTGTCTCAAGAAGGGACTGAAGTAAAGGATGGGAAATGAACGTGGCTTAGTCACTGGACCACCATGTTGATCAGCCCCCCTCTCCCGAGGAATCATGTGTGGCTGATGAAATGTACAGTAGATAGTGGTGTTATTGCCTTTACAGCACACCAATATTTCAACACGTATATTTCACAGATCCCCTGTCATCCACGAGATCCCAGCAAAGTGTGTATTCCTGGTATACGCCATGCATGGCTGCTTAGATGTGTGTGTGTGTGTGTGTGTGTGTGTCTGTGTGTGCGTGTGTGTGCGTGTGTGTGTATGAGTCGCTGCACACGATATGTGCTCGTGTAGACTTTGTGGACTTCTGCATTTATGAAGCCAAAAGTGTGTGAGCCAAAGTGCGTAGTGTGTATGCAGCGTGCACGTATGTGCGTGCGCGCGCTGCACGTGCGACTGTAGCGCTAACTGTGTGCAGATGTATCCCAATATTTTCACTGTAAGAAAGAATCTTCCAGGCACAATAACCTGCAGCTGAATCAGCCAGCTGCCCTGCCACGCTAGGCCTTTCATATGAGCAGAATGAGGCCTCGCACACAGAGCACCTTGAACCTCCATAGTGCACACTCTGTCCTGTGTATGCAGCGTACAGTATCAGCAAGTATCACGCAAACATCCATTTCAATGTTGTCTGTCCTCACAAGGGCAACAGTCGTGTTTACTTCAAATGAGTGCATGTTCCTACCGCGAATCAATGCCCTTCCCTATTCTGCCCTCTACAGAGCTCCCGGGCTTCCATTCCCTTCCCAGCGTTCCCATTATAGCCACTAAGTAGGTAGGTGGAGTCTTTGTGGGGACGTCGGATCGAGAGCCGCCGTACTGTATTAACGTGTAGGTTTAAGCCCAACTATAATACATTGTGTCCCTGTTGGAGCACCATAGACCTCTCAGATGGGCTCGTGAAGCAACGCGCATGATCCCGGCACCGAGGGGCTAACTGGGGAGAAAAGATGTGATCGCAGGCTTGTACAGCTGGCTCTTGTTTAGCGTCTCAACACTGTGGAGTTGGAGGAAAACTAATTCCCCATCGAAACACATCAGCATCAAAGGGCCTGCAGCGACACGGCCCGGAGTGAATCCTGCTACTTCTTAATGGAGCTGCTCACAGTCTTTCATACTGTGCTCTAACTGTCACTATTTGGTATTAATGCGAGTGTTTATATTGGTTTGTGTTGGTGCGTAGCTGTGTGTGCAGTGGTGTAAACCTACATTAAACACTGTTATGTGTGTGTGTGTGTGTGTGTGTGTGTGTGTGCGCGCGCGTGCGTGCGTGTGCGTGCGTGCGTGTGTGCGTGTGCGTGCGTGTGCGTGCGTGTGCGTGCGTGTGTGTGTGTGTGTGTGTGTACTGTATGCGTGTGGTTTCTGGAGCAAAGAGAATAGACTTGATTTGAAAAACAGCACCCACATGTTGAGACATGTTGTTTAACCCCACAGGGGGTGGGGGGTGGGATTTGGCTGGGAGCTTACTAAGAATAAGGATCTATGTGGGGCATGGGAAAGGAGTTTTTGGGGTGCTGGACCGGGAGAAGTAGCAAGGAGTGGCAATGAAGTCACAGAAATTGCTGCCAACTCAAGTTTAGAGAAATTCCAGTTGAGTGAGTATTGTAAATAATACTAACTGCCACTATTACAAATAATACTAACTACTGTGGCTCCAACTGTTAGAGTACAGTACTCTAGGTGGCATGTAGGTCAACACACATGTATCGTATGGCTATACGCCTCTCGTCCACCATCTCCCTGACTATTTCTTGATTCTATTTAGTGTGTAAATATTTATCAGGCGCTTGGAACGTTCTGACATGAGCGCCTCAGAAAAGGTTCTTTCTTTCACACTTGCACACGGAGCCTCATTGGCCAGCATATCTCTTCATCTTTTGCCCAGCTGAGTCTTTTTGGCTGTGCTCTATCCTTACATCTCTCACTGCTGCCTGCTTGTCCTGTCAGACACTCTCTCTCCTCTCTCCTCTCTCTCTCTCTCTCTCTCTCTCTCTCTCTCTCTCTCTCTCTCTCTCTCTCCTCTCTCTCATACATTAATGTAAAATAAATGTGTTTCTCTCCGTGGGCTACTCCTACTTCGTACTGCTCTTTAATTCTGAAGTTACGGTGACAATATTTATTTATTTACGGCACAAGTCGCCATCTTATGCGTTGCGCCATGGTACAGTAAATGTTTCTTAAGGAGATAGGCGTCATTATGAATAACTGAATTTGTTTTGGGGGGCGGGTTGTTTATTTTGTTATCCCTCCCTCACTCTGTTTCTCTCTGTCACTCAGAGCTGTGGAGGGCCTGCTCTTTATCTGGTCGCCAAGTTTACGCATTGAAAGGCGAGAGAGGCTTTAAACAAACAGTTGCAATTCTTAACGTAAACACCGCAGTTTACTAGACCAATGTTTGTGTTTAGCCCTGCTTCTACCCTACCAGTGTTGTATTGCAGCTCACTGTGCCACAGCCCTCAGATGAATATCACAGGCTCCAAGCATCAATACTTTGGATAGATGGTTGCAGAGCATTTGAGTGGCTCTTGCACTGTGCAGCGGGGCACCACTGATGTTTTGCCAGATGCTTTGTTATTTATTTGGGGTGGTGGGTGAATCTGGCATGAGGTTATGTACGTAAATGTTTGAAAATAATATAAAAATCATGATTGGAATATTTCTAATAATTAGTTTTATTTTTAATTGTTTTATTATCTTTAAGAAATGATGCACACTTTTTAAATAGTATTCATTGTTCTTTATACTGTTTTACAATGCTGTGGTATTCCATTATTAAATGTGATGTTATTGTGTGTGCACTTGTGTGTGTGTGCGTGTATAATATAATATATATAATTCAGAGGATGCCCCGCATCACTGCTTCGACACCATGGCAGATTGGGATATAGTTAAAGCGGTGACTGCAGTCTGTGTGAGTACAGGAGATCAAGGTATAAACTGAGGAAACAAAGGGACAGTACAGAGACAAAGTAGAATCAAACTACTGTGGCTCTAACGCCAGAGACATCGGAGCAAAAGATCATCACTGACTTTAATGGAAAATAAACGGTGCGTGAGAAGTTCCTGCCACTCTACCAGCAGAGCTGAACAACGTTTACAGAAGAAATGTACCCTTGTGGATTTATCTGTTCTGGAAGAAAACACCTTCCTTCTACAGATCAACACAGATACTTGTAATAATCCAAGAAAATCTCCTGAACCTGATAACATCTCCAGCTGGGTCCAGATGGCCGAGGTTTTAACATATTTACCCTCCTCTTAGACCAATCGACAGTCCCCACATGTTTTAAGAAGACCTCCATTGTCTATGTGGCACTAACATCTACCACGATGAAGTGTTTCAAGAAGGTGGTCAGAGTGCACTGCTCAATGCTTCTCTGCCCTATAGAGTTAATGTGCAGACAACGTCTATGTCCCTCCACATGCTACATCTGAATCTGAGTGGTTGACTACAGTGACTACTGCATTCAACACCATGGTGCTCTCATCAAGCTTAGTGATCTGTAGACCTCAACGCAAACCTATGCAGTGGGAACAACATCGTCAAGTTACGATGTCCTGGCATCCTGTGGCGAGGACATCAGCAACCTCTTCCTCATCATCAGCGAGACTAAAGGCCAAAACTCTTCACATTTGCTAGCTATAGGCTTTGCAGACAAAGGTTAAAAGTGCACAGCGCATTCACCTGGATTGAGGCGCTGCAGATCATTGTGGACCAGAATCACCACAGAGTAAACACCCACTGTTCAACCTGCTACTGTCTGGCAAAGTGTGGTATGTGCCGACCAGAACCTGCAGGTTCAGCTTGGTGGACATTTGACAGAGCTGTAAGCGGTACTTTACCAGTTTCTATGTTTTTCTAAGTTCTTTCATGGGTTTATCCCTATTTTCTTTTTTCATTCAGGTTGTCTTATTAAATTAAGAATATTAAATAAAAATGTAATCTTGAAACGTGTGTCAGTCAGTGGCTTTTAAGGAGGTATGAAAGGTTTCTACATGGCTTGCATGGCCATAAGCACATACATAAGGTTACAGATAACATCTCCTACAGGATATACTTATAGCTGTATGGTCCACCGGTCAGGTGCATGGCTCAGCTCTCTAAATGCTCATTGTGTGTGTATGTGTGTGTGTGTGTGTGCGTGCGTGCGTGCGTGTGTGTGCGTGTGTGTTTGTTCAGGGGCACAACTTTTGTTTGGTCTTGTCAGGCACCACACAACACGCTTCCTGTATGATGTGTGTTAGCATGCTCCTGAGTGCTTTTACGTGCATATACGAATGCATGTAGATGTGTGTGTGTGTTACACGAGTGTGTGTCAGGCAACAGGTGTCACTCTACTGACAGAGTGGAATGTAGGATATAGCCACACTTTGGTGAGTGTGAAGTGTGTTAAGGCTGTTCACCTAATTGCTGCTGCTCACAGCTGTCCATAGGCAATACTTAAATAGAGAACCTAAGTCACTTATGGGACCTAAACTCAAAAAATATATTTATAGAAAAAAATGATTGTTAGATCCTTAGATTAGATTAGTTTGTTTGTGACACAAAGTAGACATGTTATGTTTGACTATTTAAAAGAACATTTTTCAAGTCAAGAAAGTCTCAGTTTGTCGTGCATTTGTTGAAGTATAAGAGTGAAAGTATGTAATTAGTAGGACTACAAACCCAGTGTCATGTCATGTCATGACGTTTTCACTCCACAATCCACAAGTCGAAGAAAGCATTGTTTTGTTATATGCCAATAATGTTAATGCTACCCTGGGAGAAATAATGTTATTATATGAAAACATGTTAGCAGCTTGAAGCATGTTTGTGTCACACTGCATAACTGGTGCAGCATGCCACTCAGGCCTAATAACTAATTGACCCGACAGTGGCTCAATGTGAACATACAAATGAAGATTTCTGCCTGTTAGCATTTGAAAATGTGTT
Source organism: Forbesichthys agassizii (assembly GCA_026546735.1). NCBI lineage: Eukaryota > Metazoa > Chordata > Actinopteri > Percopsiformes > Amblyopsidae > Forbesichthys > Forbesichthys agassizii. Next base: position 9,966 of record JAODLL010015796.1, on the reverse strand, counting down.
CTGTCTTTTCCTCGAATATATTCTTTTTTATAGAATTGTATCATGGAAGAACATATGATCCCGTTAATCATCTTTTTGTTACAAAGTCATATTCGATACATTTCACAACATCTGTATTGATGTTATCACACCATTTACCCACTGTTAGGTACTGTGCCAGGCTCTGGGTCAACACCATGCCACCGTCTCACTCACACACACTCACACACACACACACACACACACACACACACACCGACACATTTGCATAGTGTTACGGCCTGGCTCAAAGGCCATAAACTAAACATAACTCAAATCTCCAAACTAACATACATTAACAGAAACATACAATGAGGTGTGAATGTCTGTAGGTGTATGTACTGAATATGTGTGGTGCGTGTTGTATGCCAACTTAACAAAACCAAAAACAAATAGCATGTGTGGTGCCAGGAGGGTCAGGGAGTGAATAGTGTGCTGGAAGCACTCTTATAAGGCCCTGGCCAGGTGAGACTAATCAAGCTCCACCCACATCCAGGCCAGGGATGTCACACCCTCCTCCTTAAAAACAACACAGACCTCTCTACTCCCACCCCTACCTGGTATTTGGGAGCCTCTCACGAATACCAGCATGAATGGCAGTGTCCTACCACTGAACCTGCTCAGAGACACACTCTCTCTCCACCTCTCTCTCTCTCTCTCTCTCTCTCTCTCTTACTCACTCACTCACTCACACACACACACACACACACACTTATCACTGGCATCTTACTGCAGATATTTCTGCTCAGACCACAAGTACATGCACACACATAGCATGTAAACTCTCAAAAACACACTCACACACGCGCACACACGTCTGGGAGATGCCTATCTGGACCACAGGGTGAATAGCTAGACAGCAGATGGGAGCAGAAGAAATTAGATAGAGAAAGAGAGACTGATGATTCACAAGGATGAGTTGTCCTTGTGCTTCCCTAGTTAATCACATCTCCTGTAGACACACACGCACGAACGCACGCACACATTCATATACTGTACATGCATACACATACACTATACTGTACATTTTTCTATTAACCATACAGTACATGCTCAGGTCAAACCCATAAAAACGGCACAAAAACACGATGAACACATAAACGATGCATAAAGGTGTCTTGATATGTTACTGTAACAGTATATGAAATGAGTTATATAGCTGACATATACGAATATCCCATAAAACTCTAATATAACTTTAGTGTGTAGTTTCAATTCCCTTCCATTTTTATGTAAATTGTTCCTGGATAATTCATATTATTAGTTCAGGATCCTAGTGTGAAAGGGTCTTGTTTATTGCATTTATTAATTTATGTTACAGCACATGTAACCTAAATCAATATTTAACATGACTCCAATGCATACGTTTTTATCTAGTGGTACCTACCTACAGTATCTGGGTTTAGAGTGTACTTTTGACATTGCTTTCAAAAGTAAAGTCGAGTTGACTAAAGGAATTAATACATGCCAGTCTCAGAAATTATAATGTCTTTTTTTTTAATTAAGTGTGTTAAATACTATGTACTCTATGAACTCTTGTCTAAAAATACAGTAGTCAGGCAGTTTATATCAAAACATTATATCTCCAGTCAGTAATTCTCCAGACATCGCACACACACACACACACATGCGTGCAAACGCACACATGCACACACACACACACGCACACACACAATTAGCAGTAGCGTTGCCCTAGGCAGTAAGTCTTGGTAATAGGTGCTTGTTGATGTTTTCCAGCGCTTGCTAATAGTAAGAATAAACATGGCCTAACCTTTTAATTGAGTGATGACATAATGAGAATGGAGAGATTGCTCTGCGCTCTGTGTCGTGTTCCTCCTCCATCTTTACCATCTGCCCCTCGTGTGTTTGTGTTGCGTATAAGTTTGACATACAGTATATTTCTAGTACTTTTGGCTAACATCCTAATGGATAACCTGATCTCTTATTTAATGTATTCACTGTCTGTGTGTACTGTTGTCTTTGGTCACAATCTAAACAGTCTCATGTCTTTATTGTGAGATGCGCTGTCACAGTAGAAGCTTGATAGGAGAAATAAGTGCCACATTCCACCACCTTGCCTCTTCTTTCATCTTGAGGCCCAATCCAGAAGTTCACATCCAACAAATCATTTGTAAATGTCGACACAGACCCAGAGAAACACGTATAAGAAGTGTCACAATATAATTGACATGAAGGTACAAATAACACAATGGCCACTAGGTGTGCTGTGCAGCAACATTGTAGCTACTTGCAGTAGCAAGACAACAGGTGCAGTCAAATACCTCATCAAGCAGTACATCAACTCCAGCATAAAAGCAAGCTACAGACAGCTGCTTAAGTAGAGCGCAGGTGGGAGGAAATAGACTTCCCTCTGGTGTGTGTGGTATAAGGCAGTTGGAGGAACCAAGTATTATTGATGCTGGCTGGCTTGTGGACATTGGGCTGTGTTTATGGATTTAGAACTGCACTTTAGGTTAAGATGTCTGTCTCTTCCCTGCTTGCAATTGGATGATGACCAATGGACTTCCTAAAGCAGGACCATGTACCGGGTTCCCTAAAACGCCCCTGTAAAACCATTAACTGTCAAGTTGATTATTTGTGTCTCTAAGATTTTTAGTCCATTAGTGTTTATGTGGAGTGTACAATGTCCGTTGTCTGTCACTACTCCAAGATATGCATCTCACCGCAGTGTGAAAAATGTCAGCACACCCTTGGGGATATTGGCAGTGGTGTGTCCATTCAGGATTCTCTCAAGCCGTCATTTCACCACCTTTCCTATTCCTTGCTTTTCCATGGTCAACCGTGTGCTGAGCAGTTGTTCTACTGAGACTCTTTTTGACATACATTTAAACATATTCACCCCAGCATCTACGCACACACACACACGCACACGCACGCACACACACACACACACACACACATGCACACATACGCCCCCCAGGGAGCAAACAGCAGGCTAGATGCCTCTGGGCTTATTAAAGCAGCACAGAGGAGTTCTCAGTGAAACGGAGAGAAGGAGAGCGACAGAGATGCCACACAGCTGCGGCGATATAGCTGCTCTGACAGGCTCCACCCACTCTGCTTGTAAAAGCCTTGTAAAAGCCTCTTCTAAACAGCAACAAAGACAACACATGACTGGGTGTGTGTGTGTGTGTGTGTGTGTGTGTGCTAAAGTATGAGTGTATCACACACCTTGTATTTGTCTTGGCTGTAAAGGTGTAGATACAGGCAGAATGGAAAGGAGAACCGTGCCCCCCAGTGTTTCGATAATGGGTCGTACGTGCGCGTGTGCTTACCTGTGCACGTGCAACACACATTTTTGTGTGCACCTTCCTGCATGTGTGCAGTGCGTGTGTGTGCGTGTGTGTGCGTGTGTGTGAGGGTTGGAGACACATTTGGGTTCTTTTCTCACCCACTAAATGGTTTTCATTCTTTTAATGTGTGCGATGTGAACAGATATTATCACACATACCAGTCAATGCATACAAGTACAAGACATTCCTGCCTATAGATAGGTATGTGTACTGGGTCGTTCCTGGCAACGCATTTGATTGATTTACATGTATCTGTTTAGTCTTTTACACAATATTCTTTGGCTTGTGCATAGTGAATTAAAGGTATAGTCAGTTCTAAAGAAAGCTTTACTACGCACATTGGAAATGCATAAAGCAAAATAAAAAGAGTGAGTTGTGGTGTGCACCACTTTGTTTGTGTTCCTATTTACAGAGCCAGGGGTGGGTAGGAACACCACATTCTTCCTTAACAATGCACAAAACTTGCAGCTAGCGAACGGTGAGCTGATATTTGCTGAATTTTTTTCAAAGAATATCATCATAAAATCACTAAATCACTGACTATATATATATATATATATATTTATTAATGACACTCTGGTCATTATTACTACTGTGGTCTACTTTGATTATTTTAGGTCAGCTGTACAAACCTATACACGCACATACACACACAATGGCTGTTGGTTGACTGTGTTGATTGTCTGTGAGTTGACTGACAGGCAGTAGAGAAGGGAGGAAGTGAGGATGACAGACCACTCAGGTGGTGTTAACTCCTGACTGACAGGCAGGCCGCACCCTCGCTGACAGGCTGGGACACTCACTTAACTGTTTCCTGACTGGTGTGTGTGTGTGTGTGTGTGTGTGTGTGCGTGCGTGCGTGTGTGTGTGTGCCTGTTTGTGTGTGTGTGAGAGAAAACAACAGTCTTGTTACGAGTTACGGGTCAGTGTTGTTTAATGTTTTAGGACTTTGTAATATTGATAGCTTTACCAGATCTTTTGTTAGACTTGTTGTTTGCTCAGTCACACGTAAATGTCACGGACACAAGAAGTCAACATTGAGTAATATTGAAGGCATGTTGGTGCACATACATAGGGCATTAAGCTTACACTAATATTGGAGGTATCATTTATTTATTCATTTATGATATTGTATTATTTGTTTGTCCCCAGAACTGTTTTCATGTTTCACTTTTTGTTTTGAGTTGTTTAGACTTTCTGTCTTTGACTTTAGAGCTTTCATTGTTTTCTCTATCATTTGCTCTCTCTCTCTCCCTCTGTCCCTATCTCTCTCTCCCTCTCTCTCTCTCTCTCTCTCCCTCTGTCCCTATCTCTCTCTCCCTCTCTCGTTGAGAACTATTTTGCATCTGGTCTCTTCTGTCTTCTCCTGTTTCTCCAGAGTGTTTCTGCTGATCCTTGACTTTCCCTGCACTCCCCCAAGGGCATGTGTGTGTGTGTGTGTGCGTGTGTGTGTGTATGTGCGTGCATGTGCGTGCGTGTGCGTGCGTGTGTGTGCGTGAGTGTGTGCATCTACACACAGTGCCTCTGCCCATGTCATGTTTGTGTGTGTTAATGTGTTTACCTATGCGTGCATGTCCGTGTGCGTTTGTGCGAGATTGCTCGCGCCCGCACACACACACAGTGTGCGTGTGCGCGTGTGGGAGGACATGGCCAGGTGTTTGCTCTTTGCAATGTGTCTGTCAGTAGTGTTGGGGCTAGGAGGGGGAGGGGCCAGCCAGGGAAGGTGATAGGGAGAGGGACCAGGAGGGGGAGGGGCTAGCCTAGGGAGAGGAGAAGCTGCTGGGGCACTGTGACCAGGAGAATCGTCTGGGAGAAATTCTCCACATTCCCTTGGATCGGACCGGGATAAAAGCTCTGCAGCACCTGGCTGGGCACCAGGAAGACTGCTACAGCACAAACATGCACACACACACACACGCACGCACACACACGCACACACGCACACACACGCACACACACGCACACACACGCACACACACACACACACACACACACAGAGACTCAGGTTGTTTGACTACATGCTCAGTATGCAGAGGCATGCACTCGTATATGTGAACATGAGAGGATAAAGACACAGGACACACTCTCTCCCACACACACACACACACACAAACACACACACACACACACACGTGCACGCACACACGCACACACACACAACACCAGAACAATAGCCTGCACCAATTAACCTGAAATGTAAGACTACCCCTATAAGAGCAAAGGTCACATACAAAGAAAAAATGAACCCAGGACCACCCTTCTCTTTTGATAACAACAAAATGGAGTCGTAATGTGTTTTCTTTGATTTTATTTATTTCCTGTGTTGTTTTGTTCTTCTTGAATAAACACCCCGATGCAACACATTTTTTGGGTGAATATAATCACAAATACATAAAATACGTGAATGAATGGACACTATATTGATAACAGACTGCAGAGTGATTGATCTCGTCCTTTATAATGTGTGCATAACACTGTCTCATCCATCTTGGTAAGTGTGTAGGGAGAGTCCGTAACCAGGAGTGAAAGTGTGTCACTGAAGCTGTTTGTGTGATCAGAGGCCCCTGACAGAGCTTGTTCTGTCAGCACCCGCTGTCAGTAACACCAAAAGAACTATCACACGCACACACGCACACACACACCCACACGCACACACACACACACACACACACATACAGTATAGAAAGATACGTAGATAAGTGACATTTTTAAATGTATATCTATATGTAAGCTACTGTATTATTGTATGACATTGTCTAATATCAAGTGTCTCTCACAGACATACACATTTCTCTTCCTTCCGCCCGTGGCTGTGTGGGTGTGTGGGTGTTATATATTTTACAAATTCATTCACTAAAACTCAACCATATTCAAGGAGACCAACACAAATTAATGTATTTGTGTGTAGCCTGTGCATGCACGTGTGAATGTGTGTCTGTGTGTGTGTGTGTGTGTGCGTGTGTCTGTGTGTGTGCGCAGCAAGAGCAAATGAATGAGATGAGGATGTGTCTGCTTAGTGGGTCACACATGAATGTGTGTGTGTGTGTGTGTGTGTGAGGGAGATTCTCTCCACATCGCTGCTTCTCCATGCAGTCCAGGTGTGCTCTGCCGTCTATTGTGATCCAACTGGACTTATCGGCCCTTTTCTCCTTGTCAGCTACCTGCCTTTTGATGTCTGGGAAGTCTGTCACCCACTGCCAGCCCACATTCCACACACACACACACGCACACACACGCACACACACGCACACACACGCACACACACACAGCATGTATACACAACACAATTTGTGAAACCATTTGAGAAACCACCAGTCATACTTTACAATCTCTATTGTTTAAATATGTGCATACAGTACTGTTAATGGTCAGAAAATATATACATTTTAAAGCTATCACTGTAAAAATGTTATTGACTTTCTTTTTTTTTAACTTAATGTACCAAGAAATACAAACAAAATGACAATTTTAAATAGTTAATTTACAGTATAACGTGATGTATGATGTATGGTTTCTCTGATTCTACATACCGGTTAGACCCCTGTGCAAGTCTCATTCAAACCTCAAACCCCCCCCCCCCCCGGCCCCTTCCCCTCCCCACACACACACACACACACACACACACGCACACACACCCACAACACCTTTGCACCTGCAGGTGTTGGGGGCTTTGTGTGTGTGAGAGCAGCCCCCCGGTGTTGTGACGAGCTCTCAGACAGAGGGATGTCTCAGGTGTGAGGGGTCTCAGATGGGTTGTGGGGGTTGGGGGACATATATGTGAACTTCACACCTCCTGAGCCTAAGCACTTTAAGCCAGGCCTTTCATTCAACCATTTCCCTCAAGCAGGCAGTTCCTGGCAGCCTGGATTTGGTCCAGGGAACATTTAATGGTATCTTATCTTTACCCTTAAATAGATTTTTGTTTGTGCATATAACATGTGGAGGCATAGTGCATGGAATGGTCAGAGGCAATGTGAGCAAATGTATCCAATTATATGTTCTCCTTGGAGCTCATTTGGGAAGTGCACTTTTCCTTCTTTGACTTCTTATAGCCACACCTTGCTTATTTGACAGTTTTCAAATGTGGTTAGTAACACATCTCTTAGAAAGATAAGTGTTGCCTGGGGCAACTAACCAGAAACTTAATGTCACTGTGAGTTTAAAATGTCTCAATGTGGCTAAACCTTCTAAAGGATTAAAGGAACAGTTTCATGTAGATTTATGGTCAGTGTCATTTGTCTCTGCCAATAATGTGCTAATAGCATACAGTATAGCAGACTACATTGAACTAATATTGCGTATTGTATTGATTACATAGCAAAATGTAACTCTGGTGTTTGTCTCGTGATTCCTGTTGCCTTGTGATCCCATGTCTGTATTTTTCCTGTTGTCCACGATTCCCCAGTCACAGTCTGTGTATATATCACTGTTAAACAAGCAACATTGTATTTGGAAAAATCATAAATTGTTGTCCTAAATAACTTTAAAAAACCATGCGTTTTAAACAGTGGGCATAGTTAAAAGTACCGGCTCATACACTTCAGAGGTTAAAGCCGTGCTGTATTATCATGTTGTTTAAGTTTGACCGGGAGACAATACCAAATTAAGCTGCAGAGTAGTTAAAATACATGACCAGACAGGCGACATATTGTTTTTTGGGTAGTTACTTCACATACTTTTGTCTCTTAACAAATCCAAGGTCGAGGCTAGGGGGAGGGAGAGTAACAGTGTCAGTCACATCATTAGCTGTGACTATGGACATATTATAGTGTGTGTGTGTGTGTGTGTGTGTGTGCGTGTGTGTTTGTGTGTGTGCATATTCCTATTCCCATGTTTATTTAGAGTGACAGTTCCATTAACGCTAGCACCCTAAATGAAAGAGGGGAAAGAGGCGGGACTCTTATCGGCCACTCAGTGCTTTTCTTATCTGGACGCACGCGAGCAGGGAGGGGGCCAATCAGAGTCAAACCTTACCCTCACTTCCTGTTTTTCCTGCCGAGATGTCCCGTCACCTTGGCGACCCAGTGGCACACGCAGCCTCTCAATGCACCCCCCTTCAAAGGAGTCAGACGGCCTCAGGAAATTCGTTTAAGGTCTCTTGGAGGGAATCAGTCCATTTCCTAATCGGCTCATTAGAACAATGAACGGCCAAATCTCCATCGCCTACAATGTGACGTGTTTTCCGTCTTCTTGTTGATATTCTGCCCTGCTTCTTTAATACAAATTGTTTCCCATTTTTGCTCAGGTGTAGTAGCTAAAAAGCAATATGAGGGCTAAGTCACTATTGAGGGACTGAAGCTCACTGATGTCTATGGTCTTGTAAAGGTCTTGTTATTTTTTTTTAGATAACACCTAAAATGGATGTAAAAGTAAACTCCAGTAATCTATTTATACATCTGATTACATGACTTGGTGTCTGAGTGCTTAAATATACTGTATTGCATTATATGTTTGTTGTTAATAATTAATAAATATTAGTATCTGGGCTGCTATGGTTATTTGTAGACTCAACTGACCTTAATGATTAGGTTCACTGACATGCTTACAAATAATATTGCTGTAAATAACGTTATTGAAGCTTTGAATATATGTTGCATTTTCTGAACAAATCTTTGAATATTAATAAATAAGACAAAAAAGACAAAAGCTAATAATGTAAACAGTCCAACAAACACGGTACAGGATATTTGCAAACTGCTGCTGACGAACTGCTTAAACAACAATACGTCATACTTGACTGACAAAAAGCCAAACATTGTTGTACGACTCTAATGAATGTGCGTGCAGTGCGTGAATGGTCAAATGTGTGTGGTTAAGGTCAGGGCTGCACGCTACGGAGCCATCTAGACACAAGCTCACCTCGTGGACTTCCTCTCGCCTCTCTCCCGTTCCACTTTTCAATCGTAATTGGGCTAACGAGATCCGTCATCACCTCGCCCTGCGTGCGTGCGTTTGTTATGAGTCGGCTCTTTCCTGTGTCAGGTAAAAATAATCGGGCAGCTCCACAGACGCATATGGCCACTGGGGTCCTTGGGGGTTCCTAGACGGCTGATTGTTTTTTCTGCGATTCCTCTGGGAGACACATGGTGGATGGAGTACGCAGGACACAGTGGAAGTGCCTGTAGCTTTGATGTTTGTCGTCAGGAATACCCCCAGTCTCCCCTGGACACTCGTCTGACCTGCTGCACACACTCAAACATTTGTTTTTCATCTTTTGACACCTGTTCTGTTTTTACAATTTGAGCATTATTGTGTTTTTTGCCATTTATCAACTGCCCTCTTCCACATTTGGTCACTTTACCTACATGGTTTAACGCTAGAAACACTAGAAGCTCGAAAATGTGCTGCTTTTGCTATTTAGCACAATGTATTATTATATTTAGGTAAACATGCTCGTTCATTTCTCAAAATGGGCATTCTGGTGTACCGTAACTGTAAAGTTGTTCATTCAAATACATGCCCACACTGCAACTGCAACTTTTGAATTGCCATCCCAGCACCCTCTGCCCCAACTCATGCCCTGAGCTGACTCCCAGACCCCAGACACACGCAGACACACACACATGCGCGCACACACACACACACACACACACACACACACACACACACACACACACACACACACACACACACA
>JAODLL010015785.1:0-27775 GCA_026546735.1 Forbesichthys agassizii | reverse complement strand
TTTGCCTTGGGAGACCCTACCAGGAGCACAAGGCTCCAGACAACACAGCTCTCAGGATCATAGGGACACACAAACCTATCCACCACGATAAGGTGATGGTTCCCGGAGAGGGATGTTTCACTTGCACTGATTTAAATTTTGAATGGGCGTTGCACTAAGATAAAGCTGGAATGACTGAAATGGTTGATGATTGTGAATGATTTTTTTAAATAATAAGTATATGTTGTATATTTATTTGATATGTGTGTGTTTCTGTACAACTGCTACCTTGGCCAGGTCTCACTGGGACTTTCTGGTCAAATAAGGTAACATATTGTGTCACTATAAAGAAATGTAACATCTCTATCTCAGGTGCAAACGGAGCATATCCACTAAAGCTCCTGATCAATACCTGTAATCCACTCCTCTGGAGAAGTCCATGGAAGCAAAGCAAAGTGTTGGAGAGAGGAGAAGCTGTTCTTGATGTGAATATGTGGAGAGCTGGTGTGGCTCACAGCCGTCACTCTAAATAAGAGCCAGACTGATCCAACGCCATTGTAGCAGCATCAACCCAAACCTTGGTCCATGGCCAAGCTGTCCTGACAGATTAGTGTGTCTAACAGTGCCTGCCTGGGGCAGATGTTACCGTAAAGACACAGTGGAGGCTCCATGGTCTCACCACCACACCGCAGGCTGGGTAGACATGGCAGGGTAATGCCAAAGAGACACGGTGGGTGGGCTGTTTGCATCCTTCGGGGCAATTCCTGTCCTGCTTTAACGGGAACAAGTTAAGTGGTACTGTAGCGTAGGGTGCTGATGGGGAGGGTAATACGAGCTGCAGGCAGCATCACAAACTTCGTGGGCTTTTCTGATGACTCATCCTCCTTTGCGCCAAAATACATGTTGCTCTTGTGTCACTCACAGGCCACACCATACAGTTGGTGAAACATCAGAGAATGTCTGCTCTGGTTGATAGCCCCTGCCTCTATAAAAGTCCATTTGGGTTTTTCACTACACCTGAAGATTTCTGACCAATCAGGGAGTATTTTTTTTCCTGATCAAGTCGGTCAAATCTACCTTGCCTGTCTAAAACATGAATGCTCGCACAGAGATAGCGATTTTGTTTATTTGACTTCGCAATGAAAGACTAATGGGCTCCAGAGTCAGGGATCAGAACAGAGGTGGTGTTTTGAGTTGTTGTTTTGCTCTCCCTTCCAATATTCTTTTTTAAGATACCTCTTGTTGCTAATCTCAAATCCAAACTACATCAGCTTTATAGAAAGACATTAAAAGCTATAGTAAGCGATAATTTGTAAGATAATGCACTTTTTGTAAAAAAACAAAACAAATATCTCTACATGGTCCGCTATCTTAAAGTTTTCTGTACGTGCTGAAACAATAACCTGGTGCTACGCAGCCTTGGCTACGTAAATAGGAACACAAACAAAGTGGTGCAGACCGCACAAAACAACTATTTCCTGCCTTAGCAATGCATTTCCTATGTGTGGAGCATCTGAAGGGAGAGACGTTTTGTTTTAGTTGGTTTGTTTGAGCTTTAATTTATCAAGGGTTCTCGAATATGACTTAAAATAACTTTAAAGACCATAGTACAGAAGACACAGCAGTTTGTGCATTTAAATGAGCAAATTACTGTTACCTCCTCAATTTCTATAGCTTTGTCTCTAATGGCCTGTGCCCGGCGGGCCTTGAAGTTTTCCTCTGGCGTCATCGTTGGCTGTGTACTGGCAGCTACCTCCACCTCCTCCAGCTTCACGGCAGATAACGGGGGGTTCTCCTGGAAGGTCAAATGTTAGAGGTTAGAGCTCATACAGGATGCCAGGTTTAGAAACTGGTTCTGATTTCAAAGTCTTGGCAATTTCTTGTTGATGCCTTTGCTCTGCTAGGGGTGTTGAGTTCCCGTTTGGACGACAATTTCCTTATGCAAGCGTAACATTCACAGTAAACAGGAATGCTTTGCTACATATTTCACTGATCAAAAAGGATAATAGAGATGAACCAGTGACACAAATATATCTATAGAAATACATACATTACCTGAGATTAAAATTACTTAAAAAATAAAACATTAATCGAATATGTAAGCTATGATCTACATGCAGTTAATTAAATGGCCATAATGGTGCATTACCAACCATTACAGGCTAATAAACTAAACAAGCAGGTCACACTTTCTTAATTCAATGTGTAACCGTATAACCACACAAAATAAAGGGGGCACATGTTCTCTCCCTTACCATATTAGGTTGTGGGCAAACAAGGAAAACAGAAAATTCTCAATTGAATTTCCATAGTGAACAAAATATTGGTGTTTGCAAATGTGCTATGATTCTAGAAGTTTGTATAAATAAAGATCAAAATGTTGCTTTAATGTCACACATTGTAAGACATTGTCTTCAAGTATTTAACTCTGGACTGCTAAACTACTGATACTGATTTTTCCACCCCTTAACAACTAGACAGTATCGGTATTGTCGGATTGTTAATGATCTGATTACCCTACAGCTAAAGATTAATGAATAATGCATTCACACACAGACTCACCTTCACGCTGTGAAGTGACTCTTCCTCAGTGGTAGAGTTAGCATTGAAAGTAGACATTCTGTCTGTGGAAACATAGCCAAAGATGGGCATGAAAAAAAATATGTTCCTGAAGCTGCTTGCCCAATAGTGTATGAAATTTAGCTGTGGGTAAATTGATATAGAGTGCCCTACCGACTCCATTAAATCTATTAAATATAAAGAAGCTCCAATGGGAGAACTGGTTTTTATTAGAATCACCAATGGCAATGAGACTGAGCCAAGATTAAAATAAAAAACACACCAGCACACACTCAGGTGTCATACCAGTAAAACACTTAAGGCAGTGTGCAGTACAATTCTGTGTTCCCTAAATAAAATGGCTGCTAAAAGGAAAATTTGATTAGATTGAATTTAATTAATCCCCTTGGGGAAATTAGGTAATTGCAGCAACATGCAATTTAAAATAAGCACAGCACAGATAGAGGAAGCAAAATACAGTAAAACTATCTGGATAATAGAAAAGACAGGAACTGCTGAATTCACCTACATTAAATAAAACAATATAATTACCTAACTGAAACCAGAATTTGTGTTTGCACTAGTAAAGTGTGGAAGATAAAAACAATCAAATATGTGATAAATAAGTGGTAAAAAGTGGTATTCTTAGTAAAATATTGCAAGTGAAACTCCATTTATATAAACAATATGCAATGCGATGAGTAACCAGTCCAGTGAGCAACTTCAAATGGGCAGCTGGTCAATAATATATATATTATTTTTCTAATGGCACACACATCTGCATTTGACCATGACGGATAGACAGAAAGATAGATAGAAAATGTATTTTTGCCACAATAGTACAAGTGAGGTGTGCCCTCTGACAGGGGCATTACCAAGGGCATACATCAGCCTTGAAGAACTGGAATACTGCCAGTGCCACTATTTTATTCAGTTTCCCAACGATTATCTTATTTGTCAAACATAATGGAAAATCTAATTGTTATATTTTCTTTTTTTTTTTGTTTAGGTTTATTTAGTGTGTGTTCCTCCTCTCCAACCCCCAGTCTATGTACTTTGATGCTATTTGTGTTCCATATGGGGGGGGGGTGCAGAGTGGGGACGAATGCTTCTCCCACTGTTTTGTTACATCTTGAAAGGGTGCTAGATCATGCAACCATATCCAAAACACTGATACTGTATATATGTGCTTAAAGCAGTGACAGACATTACCATCTCTCCAACACTGATATAATGAAGGCTGTGCGAAATGACAATATACAGTAAATCGTTTGACAATATAAAAAAATATATTGTATGTATTGTAGCCTACCGTGCTTGTAACAATGTATGATTCATTTCTATACTTTTGTATTTTATTTTTATGTCTGGACAGTTTGTAGAATATCCAATCTTCTTAACGAGTTTAAGCAGGTTGCTCAACATTACAGGTTTGCCATAATATGGTCATAATAGTGGATGACAGAAATTGTTCCATTTCGAAACGGGATATGTAATTTTGTTTATATTGCACATCCATAGACCTGATTTTATATAAGCCTATACTAGCCTTCTTAGGCCTGTGGAAAGTCATTAAAGAACAGAAAGCAAACAAAATTACAGTTATTTTGAGGACACCTGTTAAGTCAGTGTGAAAGCTACTTTTGCAATACCAAAAAGGTCAGACCTTAACATGTTTCAACACATCCTGTTAACTAATATTATATACTTTCTCACAAAACAGCTGCTTCATTTAGAATGATCCTACAGATAACTTGTTAGATATTTCAGTAGAGCCCAAACAACCTAACAGCAACAAAACATACTAATATTAAACTTTTACACAGTAGGACATTTTTAATCTATTTTATGTTTACATACTGTACACTTTAAAACGCAAAGGTGGAATTCAGTGCAGCACTAAGCAAATGGAAATTGGTTTGGCATATGTTCCCCTAACCTGACTTGCCAGAGATATGTTGTCACAAGTCCATCTGTCCATCTGTGTACATTCAAAATGTTTGTGAATGGCAGGTACTTTAAAAAAAATAACTGCATTTAAATGGATAAACCAACTGGTCGTTTTCGCTGTCGGCACACCTAAACCACGCCAGTATAGCTATAAACACGACGCTGATTGAAGCGATGGGGGGGCATTAGCCTCGTGAAAGGCTAACCTGATCTCACGAGGCTAATCCCCCCCACCCAAATCGTCTTACATTTTTTTAAGTTTAAATTATATAATTATATTATGTTATAATTTTGAGTCTTATGAACAGAACATTACAATTAGAGACACATCAAGTAAAGGAAACCATGTCAACTAGCCTTACTGTTTATTGACACTTACCAAGATCCCTGTTGTTACGGCCATAGGTTGCATGGCTCATATCATACCCTGTGAATCAACAAACACAAGCATTAAACATTGAGAAGACCAAAGTAGTAAAAAAAAAAAAAAAAATTTAAAAAAAGAGATTCAAGCAATGTGTACTGTGTTCAATAGACCTACGCATTTGTTGAAGCATCTGGTAGGTTTGGGACTTGTCTTTTTCAGGGGAATGATTCCTACTGTTGTTTTTAGATCCAGAGCGTGCAGACATGTGTGCCTGGGCATCCCTCCTCATTGGAGCGGACTCTGGTCCCAGGGTACAAGGTTCCCGCCGCTTGTAGCCCTCGTGATGGTCTCTATGGCGACAAAATACACCAGTGCAGAGGTACCGTGGAGGCTTAGTTGTAATGGGTGCACTTCTTTACCAAAATGCTCCCTTCGCTAACCACTGAAGAGGTGTGATGTGTTTTAGCAGTGTTCAAATATTTATAGCAAACCGGGGTGCACAAGTAACCTATTTTCTGGTGTTGGATAAGTAATGCTAACTGGGTTATGACAGGTCAAAGATGTTTGTTGGACATGGTTATTTAGCATTAGGACATTACCTGCGGTCTGCGTACGAAAACAGTGGCCTGGGTATGTTTTCTCCCCGCTCATGCATGGGTCTGTTGTGAGGGAATATTCCTCTGCCTCTGTTGACGTGATAGGGGCCAGGTCTTTCCTCATTCCTGAAAAACACAAAATGAATGGTTCTGCTACATACATACCAACATACTAAACATGAAATACACAAGAAGGAAACATTAAATAAAACTATAAATGTATTATTACCATGCAATATCTACATCAATGTACAGGAAAATAGTGTATTCTTACTGGAAATTCATTTTTATGAAATTAATAATTTAAAAGCACTAGAATTATTCCAAATAGCGCGCATGGTAAGACTAAAATCTGGTGCACTTTTAAAATGTGCTAAATTAACTATACAGTAGTATGTATCAGGTTTGGAGGATGTGGTTAATGTACTACAAAATGTGATGCCATGTCTATGGATGTGGTAGATGTCTATTTGAATCAAGCAAGTTTCCGAACACAACCAATGAGTAATGAAAAGAGATATGTTTTGTAACAGATGGGGAAATACAGCCTGCCTGTGCCTAATATTTATGGGCTGCTTACACAGACTTGACTCTCACACTGTTTCATTGATATTCCGCTATTTTAATTAGGTTAACACAATGGCACTGTTGACATAGTTGCTCTGTAACTTCAGTGGTTTTCAGTGGGAACAGGGAATGAATATTATAAGGGTATATAAATGATCCTTGTATTCATATTAAATAATAAATACATTGAGTGTTATGCGCATATATAGGACTGCTTTCAGCACTGTAACACAAAACATTTTTATCTAAGCCAGTACCAACTATATAACAACATGACATGATTCTTCTTTAATTCTACAGAAACACAAATCGACGTCTGTGCAAACAGTAAGCATAATTTTACTACCTAGAATAATTTACCATTTCTCAGGGCTTGAGCATGCACCCAACACCTGGTTATCATGAACTCTGCTTGAACTTACGCAACATCCCAAACAAAGAACAGGCCTAACAAGGATTCAAGCTTTTACGACTCATGGCCTGTTTGAAGTACCCAATGCTCAGTTTGCCATTTGCTGAGTAAACTTAATTGCCATCATCTCAGTACTTCAATGATCCTGCATAACCAACTTTACAAGGCCACCAAGGCTAGGGAAAAGTGAGATACTTTGTTAAGAAACCGGAATGTAATATTTGCCATATGTAGTTCACACAACATTTACACAAATCCTGGCATGATGTCATACTTTAAAACTTCAAGTCCATCAGTAGGTTAGCCGGTATAAACAAATAATAATAAATGTATTCAAAACAATTAAATGAAAACCACCCACCAAAGAGCATATCCCTTTATAATAATAATTACAACAACAACTACTACTTCTTTCCCCACAGTTCTAATCAAACTGTAACTGTACTTACCTTGATATCAATTTAGACATTCAAAAGTCATAGTTAGTTATACCTCTAACACGTATATGGGTTTAAACTATACTGATATAATAGTGTTATTCTTCATCTGAGGTAAAGTGCAACCATTGTATAAAGCATCCCATTGTCCAGGTACTTTAGGGTCCTTCTACGAGTCACACTAAAGAACACACCAACTGTTGGGCAGGTCTAGCCTGTTCCCACATGGCCACTGTTACACCTTGTGGTAGAAGGCCATGACTCAATGACCCTCTGCGAATTAAACTATAGAAGCAAGGCCATCAGCTGGCCATTGGCAACATCTTTGCAAAGTGAAGCCTTGGGAACAATGGGGAACTTGAGGTATGTGTGTTGTCACACCAACCTAGGAAACTCATCTTTCCTAAAGTTTTAAGTGAAATAAAAACTATTACCCTAGTAGAGTGGAAGGTATTTGTAGTTATTTAATCAAGGTGAAATAATGAGAATTTCATATAGGCGTCATAGGTATCCAAATTCGACTTGATGTAGTGCTGTTATAATTGGGCAGAAAGAATACAGAGGACATAGGTTGTTTAGAAATGAGGAGTGAGTGGGTGTTTGACTAGAGAGGGAGCGGCTCAGCTGGTTTTCCTGTGGGGGGTTGGCTTTTTGGCTCGCTGAGTAGACACTGGTGCCCTTTGTCCCTGTCTCTTGGCTGGTAGGACTCCTGTGAAGGAGGGCCGTGGCCCTTGAGCTGTTGGCAAGCTGAACTAGGGCTAGATGTCTGTCTTGCTAGTAAACTAAAGACCCTTTAACTGTGTGGGGCAGAGCACCAATGGAAAATCTAGGGGCTCAAATGCTCAGCTTGCCCAGTGTCATACATGATACTGGAAATATATATTTTCCAGAACCAACCTCTATAACTATTGTATATTCTGTTAAAATTATTAAATATCAGTGATTTTATCTGTTAAAAACTATATAAACAGTACTTATGAATTAAGAACTAGCCTAATTAAATGTTGATTTAAATGATACACTATAAACTTAATGCACAAACATTTTAAAAACCAATACAAGATAGAACTGTACTTCCACCTGGTGGTGGCATGGAACATTACATTATTACAACATTGTACATCCATAAGTATATTATCAGAATCGGACAAAATTACCTCATCTCTACTTGGCGCTTTAAAGGTGCATGGTCTCTCTGCGAACCAGGGTAGTCTTCCTGCATAGAGAGAAGATACAATGGCAAACAACCCCCAATAGGCATAAAACCAGTAATTTAAACACATGAAGTTTAAAGTCACAGTTAAAGTCTATGAACAATAGTCAGTTACACAATTCATAAAATCCATGACTATCGCTGTGGCAATAGTCAATACAGAGAAGCACTGCCTTACAGACAGAAACAATTATTTT
Organism: Forbesichthys agassizii; assembly: GCA_026546735.1. Lineage (NCBI taxonomy): Eukaryota > Metazoa > Chordata > Actinopteri > Percopsiformes > Amblyopsidae > Forbesichthys > Forbesichthys agassizii. The sequence continues at coordinate 19,498 of JAODLL010015785.1, read as the reverse complement.
CTAAGACAACAATAAACATAAGAGGTATTAAGGCAATAAATGTTGAGCATTCACTACCGTGTATATGGGTGAGGATGAGAAGCTGATATCGTTGACATTATCACTGTATCCACGTTCTGTGGCTGGATAAGGGTCATCATCACAGAAAGGTCTTGTGTCCTGTTGATTTTGAGGACCACCATACCATCCGCCCGAATTCTGTCCTCTGTCATATTCCTGTTCTGGCCGTGTAAGAGGAGTCCTCTTATCAATAACATTGACAATTCTGTTGACGGTTACCTAAGAGAATGACATTGACACACAGTACAGCACTGAAACCACAATAGCCAACCAAATACCAATATACATTCAGGCAAAACTTCACTTATTTGAAAAACAGACAATGTCCTGTGAAACAGTGAAGGCAGTGGACGCCTCCAGACTTACCACAGCTTAAAAACAAAATGTAATATACACAATAATAATTACATACATTTATCAAGCAAGTCATAATTGGCAAATGGCAATGCAAGGCATTATCGTTCCTTACCTCTCTTGTATCTCGTGTAAAGTACTCTTCATAAGCTTCCCTGAGTTTTCGGTTTCGCTTATTTGGCACTGCAAAAATATTAACCACTATTTAATATATATTTATAAATCTTTTATTAATGGAGCCATTTAAAACCCAGACATGAGATAGTAGATGTGAGTTGATCAGATGGGCAGACTGCTTCAAAACTAAAACATGTCATAAGAAATGCAATACAAAATGTTGATACAGTTTAGAATACTAAATTCCCATCTTGATTTACAGGGTAGCATGAGTTTCACTCAGTATTGCTAGCAAACCATATTATTTGATCATTCAAATAGTTTACTAGGCCACACCCGGCAACCGGGTACAAACACAATTATTTTCTACTACAATTCCCACAAGTCTAGACTGTGCACAGTCCAAAAGTTTGAATTATTTGCTTAGTTTGTGCAATTAATTACCTTGCAAATACAATTATTTAAAAAACAATAATGCAGATTGCAAAATTAAATGAGCATCCTGCTTTGTCTTCAGTCAAGGCAGATATACTGCACATATATTATGCATGCAAATACATGTACATGTTGCTATATCAAGTTAAACGCAGGGACTATGTAAATCAGCCTAAACATAAATGTAAAACAAATTAAATAAAATGTGGCTATGTCATCAGTCTGGTCACTTACTTTTGTAGAAGTAAATATTCCTGCCTCTTTTATGTTATTATATATTTCAGCAGGGAGGTGGCCTTTAAGAAAGAGGAGTCATGTTACCCTGAGGCTGATAAAATTGCTGATTGATTGCAAATTCACATTATTTAAAAAAAAATGTTATTAATAATGACAGCAGATTAGTATGCTCAAAATCAAGCATCAGAAGTAGCCGTCTGAAAAGAGCCATTCAACCCCGTATACCAAATTCAGTTTTCTTATTTAGGCATGAGCTCAGCAGTCACAACTATTCAGCTGCTTCTGCTAGAGCTTTGGCTAAATTACTAGTGAATTTCATATTTAAAAATGTGAAGTATGGATAGGAAGAAGCATAGCATAGCAAACTATTGCATAGTTTAAGAAGTTATATTAAATTCTATACATACCTTATAGTAAAACCAAAGGTTGTAAAAGTAGGCCAGGCATGTGGAGAATTAATTACAACTGTTTTGGTTTGTCCATGTCATCAATGAAAAAGTTATTGATCTTCACAACCGTAGACTATTACCTATTTTCAGAAATAGTACTAGATACATATAGATGTATTGCATATTTTAAGAAGTTATATTAAATTCTATACATACCTTATACCATTTTCAAATCTAAATGGCTATTGGCGAATGTCTGTTTAATGTCTGTTGAATGTGAGAATATAAAACCAACTTTACCTCCATCATTGACGGGGCAGGTGTTTTTTTTTTTTTAAGTTCAAATAACAATCTTTCTCCAGAACTGCTACTCTACCTTAAAGGAGTGACCTATCCTGAAGAAAGATTACGATGATAAAATAGTCAATGGAGCCAAGGCAGAGTCTGTTGTCTGGTGTGTTTGTTGTGTATCTGTTGTGTCGTCTGCGCCACTTTGTGTTCCCATATACGGAGGCAGAACTTGTACAAATATTTGACCGTAAGTATTTCTTCAGTTATTATGATAAAAAGGTGTACGGTATTTCATCCGTAAGTAATACCTTAGTTAGTAGTAACCTGTGTGTCAACGACAACGGTAACGATGTTAGCTACTACATAAGCTGCCAGTCCATATGCTATCAAATATTCTTATAGTACTTACTCCCAATACTCTTGAACCAAGAAGTTTGACACACGTAGTAGGTTACACTTTTGAAATTATGTCCAGACTACATGCTTCTCACGCAAAAAGAAAACACAACAGTTCTACTGTTGTCCTCCATTGCTTAGAAATGTGTAGAAATCAAGATACTGCCACCATCTGGTTACTCCAGAAACAGAATGTAGCATGCAGCTAAACATGTCGTTGGCAAGACAATAAATTACCGTAACCGTAAATACTAAAAGCAGGAGTGCACCATGCATTTTTGCAATGGATCTGCCATTGTGTACAGTAACAATGTATGATGTTAGTAAACACAACACATCGAAAATACAATGTCACATATTGCATCAAGCACTTTCGTATGTTTAATGTTTTCATTTTTCACGCGCACACTTGCAGAGAGGCGTGTCAGACAGACATACATACAGAGAGACAGACAGGCAGGCAGATAGAAATCGCTTTCCTGTGTTGTGATTGTAGTCGAAGCTGTGCTTCGAAGTCATTGGATAAAGCCTGACCACGTGGTCGTCCTTCGACTGGAGTTTTTACTACAGCTGAGAGCGGCTAGTCTTTTCCAACTTCAAAATAAATCCGATTTCACTAATATACGGTTTCAGGTAATGGGAGACAAGAAGAGTCCAACAAGGTAAAATAACACTGTTCAAATATACAGTCCATTGTGACATGTGTGAACAGTACGTACCACTAATGGATACATGCATCTACTGTTTGAATGTTAATGGCGGCGGAGCGACTGGTGAATAGAACAACTAGGTTAAATTAAGCCTCGGTTTCACACTTGTTTTTAAGTTTGGCTCAACTCAACGTATTAATCGTGCGCTTGTATCAACGTCACTGAAAGTGTATGTCCCTCTGTTTTGTCTGAAGGCCAAAGCGGCAATCAAAGGCTTCCTCCTTGGATGATTTTTGGGACTGTAGCGTGTGTACGTTTAAGAACAGCGCCGAAGCTTTTAAGTGTATGATGTGTGATGTCAGAAAGGGAACGTCAACAAGGTAAGGTAAAGGTACCCGTATTTTTGGGTCACCACAAAGCATAGTACCGTGGATGGGAAAAGGCCAATGTTCTAGGAAGAAATGTTGGAAGCCCACCGTCAATTGTCTTTCGAGGAAAGTTATTTAATTTTGATAAGTTGTATGGCCCCACTCAGCCAGTGAAAGGTAACGGAGTTGGTCTGAGTCAGTGGAAGTAAGGACGTATATTTATGTTCGTAAAAAGGTTGCATCCCTGTGTTTATCAAGAAAAGCAATACGTATGTGCTTATTAATATAAACACATTTGAGAAATAGGTCATTGGTAATTTGGTTGCCTCTTGTGTGCAGGTGTGCCTAATTACAATTTAATAATTTAGCAGACTGCTGTATTGTGAACAACTTGAAGTACCGTACAGATAAGTATAAAGAGAAGGTATGGGTTGAGGAATTGTAGTTTATTTACACACCACTACACAGTACTTCACTTACTGTAAGTATCCCGGTTGAGTTTTTAAATGCGTCCAGGAAGCTCTTAGCTCTGTGAACTGTTTTATCTGCTATGCTGCTCTTGCGGTTACTTTTCTCTCATATGTGTATTACTTTATGGCCAATAATGCATGTTTCTCTCTTTCAGAAAACCGAGGCCCATTTCTCAACAAGTTAATCAGCAGTTTGCACCACCAACACAATCCAAAAAAGAGAAGAGAGAAAGATCAGAGAAAGAAAAGTGTGATAAAGACCCAACAATTAAAAAAAGTCATAGAAATATGAGGTAATTAATTTAATGTGCCATTTGCTATTTTAAAAATGAATATAGCAGCTATGCAAGATATAGTGGAGCAATTGCTCCATCTTGAATCTACACCTTTTTATTCTGAAATGAAATGCATGAAACTTAATATTGACATGACCAGTTTGGACATATCCTTCATTGTGCCTAGCAATTTAAAAATATGTGTAGTGCTCTACACTACAGCACCAAGGAATGTTTCTACCATCATCTGTACCTAGACCTACAGCTGAAACGATATTCGGCAGTAAAGCATAAACCTTTTGTTCATGTTAGCAATGTGAACGTTGTTCTTAACCAACCCTCTCCAACCATCCTCCCTTGTGTTCAGTCATCTACAGTTTGCGTTCATTGCACATAAAGTAAACATTTCACCATTCTGAAAACCGCCTTAGTAATGCCATATTTTGATACATTGCAATTACACCCCATCACAATAGGTTTTTGTTGTTGTTCTCACACATTTTTCATTAGACCCAAGTTGAAAAACGTGGATCGGAGCAGTGCCCAGGACATAGAAGTTACCGTTGGAGACTTGACTGTTGTTATCACAGACTTCAAGGAGAAGGCCAGGCCCACCTCTCAGCACAACCCAGCAGGTGCACCATCAGCCGACCACCACAGTCCGTGTGGCTCCAGCTCAGAACGAGGGCTGTCGAGGGCCTCTTCGCCACACGGAGAAGGCTCCTTGGTCAACGGAGAGACACACTAGCCTTCTACCCTTCCTCTGGACAACCTTTAGTCTCCTGCACGCTCTGCACCTGCATCAAGTGAATAATGGCATCCCTTGTATGTGTGCCAACATTACAACCTTCAGTTCTTTTGAGGGGGTTGGAGATATCAATGTCTATTCTTTGATGGACAGACATTCAGGAGGTGGGATTGGTGTCTTTCTTTACAGTCACAATGAACCTGGGATGTACTGTGTAAATGTGCCACTTGTTGGATTTGAATGCTTTTGAAATTTGACTGACTATTGAATAGTTTTTGGTTGCAGAGAATACTTTTCATATGCATTACTGAAGAAAATGTCGTCTAGCTATAATGTACCAATATCAGACAATATTTGCACATAATATTGTGATCTTTAACATGTTTTAGAGCATTATTTTTTTCTTTAATTCATTAATGATCATATAATAGTTTACTACTGAAAAATGATGTACTGTGCAATTATTAAGTCACGTGGTTGAATGTTATTAACGCTGCAATTCTTTCCCTTACTTTGTAGATTTGACACATGGTGTGACCAATTTGTGGGTTGTAAAATAATGTCAAATAAAATGGGGAATAGATTAATCATTACACCCCCACCCACACTTGTGTAAGTGGTGTAAAGCAGCTCCACCTTAATTAAGTTATGATGGCAAGAAAACAATCTAATTTACATGGCTCTTTTTCAATATCACATTGCATCAAAAATAAGTAATTGTGTTTCTTAACAGTAGTGTTGATATGTTAGTTGTGTGTCTGTAACGGTCCGTACCAACCAACCTACGAGGTGGTTCAGAAAGTGTATGGGAGTGGTGGTGACAGTCAACAACACCTCAAAATCCACATGCCTCGACTTCGTGACAAGAGTGATTACAATTTTACTTTAGCCCCAATATATAGCAATGTAAAATGCGATGCTATCTCCACGCACTTATAATTTTTTTGGTGTTCGCCGGTTTTTTGCTGCTGTATGTGTTCAGCCAACTTGACTCCACTTTGGAGGTTCCAGACAAATTGACCCCCAGGAAGCCTGGCAGAAGTGGTATTGACACGGCGCCCGTCGTCAGGAAAGGCCCGGGAGTCACAGGCCTGGACCGTGAAAAGGAGCTTGACCGGTATGTCATGATAGCATTAAAGTGCAGGTTCGACATGCGCAGTAATATTTGTATTGTCTTATTTCATATTGGTTAAGCCTAAATTAATAATTTTGACTGCAGTGTTTACAAAATGGACAGCTACCTGTGAAAAATATACACAAATACGTCGTTAGCTTAGCTCTAGCAGCACCACTAATAATGGCATTCTCGCTATTTTGTCATGAGAGCTTTGACTTAAAACCAGCCTACTGTACCGTATGTTTCTTAATAAGACTGTGTTTATGTATCAACTTGCTATTCGACCAGCTATTAAGCTGTAGTAGTACTAAAATGTACAACAATACCGATACCATGGTTGCTAGCAACCATACAATTAACTGCAACTCCCTTATACCGACTTAACAACACACATGGCTAACATGTCAGGATTTAACATCCACAATATCTGATGTTTTTATTTTGTCAGGTGTAATTCACTATCAGTGTCTTACTGGAATCTATATTGGAGAATGCCTGCTGATGTTTGTGGAGTGAACTGCTTATTGGAATCACCTTTTGGGTATGATGAATTTCATGTGATTCCAGTTGCCTTTACACATCTGGTAACAATCTAACTTCCAAATCCACACCCTTCAACAGGGCTACGGAATTCATTTTTACCATAGTTTTACAATCCTTTATGGACTGTTTCATTCCTGCAGATCTGAGCACCTGTCCATTTGGTGACATCTATTTTTGCTAATTTGTCAGACCTTTTTTGTTGAAGGTGCTATCGTTACAGTACAATGTTGACTGCCCGGTTTAGGTTATCGATCAAGTTAGCTTTATTTCACTATTCTCAAGGGAGAAGGCATCCTTAAGGGGCAAGACCAGCGGAGATGCAAGGCTGCACCTGGCTGTGGTCGCCTGTGGCCCCAGGCTGGATGAGACCCTCACCATGCTGAAGTCTGCTGTTCTCTTTAGCCAAAAGCTACTGCATTTCCATATCTTTGCTGAGGACCATCTGCACAAAAGCTTCAGAGATGCCGTGAGTGCAGACAGGAAGGATACAATGCTGTATAATTTACTATGGCGTTTAGGTTACTGCATAGTGCCTACATAATGTTGGTAACCTGAAACCTATTTATTTATTATGTCTTTTTTAAGCTGGACTCCTGGCCTAGCATGGTCCAGTGCCGGTTTAACTTCACAATCTACCCCATCACCTTTCCTAGTGAGAATGCCAAGGAGTGGAAGAAGCTGTTCAAGCCGTGTGCTTCTCAGAGGCTTTTCCTACCAGTAGGTCTTGTCCTCTTACTGTACAACAGTCCACAGAAAACAGTGCTGCCACAGAACTACATAGTATTTGATTAATGTATTCAAACTCGTCATCTTTGGCTTACAGCTGATCCTTAAGGATGTCGACTCTTTGCTTTATGTGGACACAGACATCCTTTTTCTACAGCCTATGGAGAGGATTTGGTCACTGTTGTCCCAGTTCAACTCCAGCCACTTGGCTGCTATGGCTCCAGAGCATGAAGAGCCACGCATTGGTTGGTACAACCGTTTTGCCCGCCACCCTTACTATGGCAAGACTGGCGTCAACTCAGGGGTCATGCTCATGAACATGACGCGCATCAGGAAGACATATTTTAAGGTGATTTCTAAAAGTGACTTTGCCATGACACACTCCCTTTCATTGCTTCCATCCTGTTGCTTAAAATCAAAATAATTTTCTTGACTTGATGTTGACGTGTTTATGCAGGGTAGTGAAACCACGTGAAATTATAGGATAATGATGAATAAAAGTTGTGTTGGATATATTGACCAAAATACTGATTTACTCAGTGAAATTATGTCTGTCAGTATTTTGAAACCCCAAATTAAGGATGCTGTAGTACCAGTGTTATCCACTCGAGGTCACTGTTGTGCCTTTCTATACACTGATCTTTACAAGTGAAACATTTGCCTTGAGGCGGCGATTACAATATTTACAGAGGAGCTTGTTTTCTATGGATATTAAACGAACATCATGATGTGAATGCCTTCTTATGACAGTGTGTTTTTGTTCAATCAGAATGACATGACAGTAGTGTCTCTACAGTGGGAGGAAATGCTAATGCCCCTCCTCCAAAAATATAAACTCAACATCACCTGGGGTGACCAGGACCTGCTCAATATCATATTTTACCATAATCCAGGTTGGTTTAGCCAGATTCGATTTTACTAGATACTTCACAAATTCATGTCACTGCCGATTTACCACATGCATTAACACCCAATTCATTCATTCACCATTTAAATCAGAAGATGCCTTTTCTGTCTCATAGAGAACCTATTGGTGTTTCCCTGCCAATGGAACTACCGTCCAGACCACTGTATATACGGCAGCAACTGTTACCAGGCCGAACAAGAAGGTGTCTTCATTCTCCATGGCAACAGAGGTGTTTACCATGACGACAAGCAGCCAGCATTTCGAGCCGTCTATGAGGCCATCCAAAAGGTAGACCTTAAAACTGTCCCAGACAGCCTCTTCCACTTCCTGTTTTGTCTTTCTAAAGGGAAGCGGAAACTATCCAAAGTCTAATATTATCTAGTAAGTAAGCATAGAGCCCTGATTTTAAATGTACTGAAGCTGACTAATCTAAACCTGTGCTTCTCAGACCATGAAACAATTCAAAGTCTGTAGCCTCTCACGGTTTCCCATTCCACACACTGTTTCTGTCAGTTAACAGAGGAGCAAGCTTTAGTCAGCCAGGGAGAGCTCGCCTGCTCCACCGGCAGCCTGCCTTCACTCTATCCATGTTGATTTCAACTCACTGGTCAGTGTGCAGGCAGCATTCAGAGGGAGGGTACATAGCTTCATTAGCTGATGTCCATCCATTATAAGCACTAAGCCCAGAGCAGCAGCTATCAGCGCAGCCAATGTTCTCAGCGATTTAGTATAAATGTATTTTGTATTAAAACGATACTTGATCTAACTCGTGTTCTTATTTAACAACATTGGCAATTGTGCTGTTTTGGTCACAAGGGGATGGGGTGACTGCAGGCCCCTGTAAACATACAGTTGCATGGGAGTGTGCAATGCTGTGTACTTTGTTCTTTGTATTTTCATTGAAACTGTACAGGAAGTAGTTTCAAGGCATTTTGTGGCCAAAAAATTCTAAAACTGTTTGTTTATGCTATTTTTTAAATGTAATTTAATATCATTTTTGTTTTACAAACTCCCTGATCAGTGGCTCAATTTGCTTTGATCCAATACCTTTTACTGTTTAGGCAACTTTTGGACAAACACTAATTTCCAGTCCAGCAAGATATCCTTAGTCAGCTGGTCTCCCTAGGCAAGAGCCCCCAGCAGTCAGTGCAGTAACCGGCAATAAAGAGGCCAACCATTACCCAGCTTATCCCACAGAAGAGTTGTAAAATCTTTAGTGCTGATGCTACGTTGAGACACCATGATGGCTATATGGACAATGCATCCACATAAAAATCGATAAAAGACTGTTAATGGTGCTTTATAGCCTGCTGTTGTTTATGAACGATAATAAAGAAAGTGAGCTTTGAGTGACCTAATGCTTGGCCAAACTGGAGTCAAATGAGACCTCATAAAATGGTGATCTCCTCTTATTTACTATGGAAGTAAAACGTGCATGTACACTAAGAAAATAAAACGGACTGCTTCTTCATTCGTGGAGAAAGAAGTGCGGTATGTAGCTACAATCAAAAGCATACAGCTTTCAAGAAAGTGGTCATGACCTGTGGCCTATACGACGCTAGTTCAACCCCTGTGTTTGCATAATGAAACTATGCATTTTTATGGTTATAAGATATTGCAAGTTACCCCAGAGCACACGAAAAGCCTATTTGATCTTTAGAACACTTAATGTCCGGGGAACGCAATTTCCGCAAATACGTACAAGCATGCACCTTACCCTGATGATGTTCTGATGACTGGATCCTTCATTATTGCGGGGTGGACAAGGAATGCAAATAAAATCTTTTAGGCTTTATGATGGGGCCTATTATTTTGCCAAATGTTAATCGCTAAATTACGTTGTGTTTAACAAAATAATATAGGCCTTTATGAAAGCAAAAACTAAAACTGCTATGATTTGCTTAAAAACCTGAGTGATTGTCCCAAACCCGTATTGATTAATGTGGTTTTGTTTACAAAGAGAAAGATACAAGTGTAAACCCAGCCTGGGCTTTTGTTTCCCCAACAGTACCCATTTGGTGAGGACATGGTGAGAGAGCTGCTTATGCCTCTAGAAGCAGCTCTGCACGCCACAACACATACTTATTGTGGAAGAGCCAGTCACCTGTTCATCAAGAGGCTACAGCAAAGCATCCTGTCCATTGAACACAATGCTACACCCAGAAGATGAAGATTTTTTTTTTTTCTCCCTTTGTGTGTGCGTGTGTGTGTGTGGTGATAATATAAGTAGTATGAATGTTATACATGCAAATCAAATTGACAATCTCAGAAAGAGCTTGGTTGGTATTTAGTGTTACACATTTAAAGGGTTGTTTTACTATGAATAAGAATTATATTCATATAATTGTCCTTGAATGCTTATAGTTTAGTTCAAACAAGGGCTGGATTTGTTTTAAAGTACATTTGCAACGAACTTGCATTCGTCTACCGTCCATGTATCAGTTACAATGGTACATAAATGCCGTGACAGGGCTTCTGTCCTATATCCAGGGGTACTTTTGTACTGATGCAACCTGTCAAAAACGACTGCATTGTTACAGTAATAACTTTGATCTCTGTTTATTTTCTATGAAAAGTATTTTTGAAACTTCAACATTAAACACAATGTAATCACTTTTGTTTGTTGAGTTAACTGTATTGTGAAAACTCCTGAGTTAACCCAAAATGTCAGTCATTAGGCTTCACCAAACCAGAATGTGCAATTGTAGGAAATGAAATATAAAATATGAAACCATTTTGGAGAAGAGGCTCAGAGCGGAATGTGTGATGATTGTTTTACCAAAAGGGTAATTGCACACAAAAACTTGAGTGTACAGCACCTTTAAACTTGCTCAAGGGGTTCCCAGTTCCCATAAAAGCATAAACCATGACCAAGACGGTGTCTGCAAGTTGAAAATTAAAAATCAATGTGCGTTAAGACTTCAGAAAAGCCGGTAGAAATGGCCAGAAATGAGCTGAAGTGCCGAGGTCAGCACCCTCTGGGCATTGGTTTTCAGAAGCAGATGCAGACAGCTATGGAATAAGCGATGGGCTGAGTGAATAAAAAATGTTATCCATAGCGGCAACACTGAAAACGCTGTAGTGTGAGTCAGGGAAATTGACTCAGAGAATTGCTGTTTTAGGAACTTTTTGAACCTGCTTATATTTTAGTCACATAATGCAATGCTATTATAGCTCCAGACTACACAATTACTTCATAATGTGAAGCAGGGGTGTGTAACAGATATATTTCCTAATGTGGATCCACTAGCCAACATGAAGCCCACTGTTGACTTCCTGTAAACTGTACAGTAGTTGTGTATGTGATTTGTGTTTTTAATAAAGGAGCTCTGACATATACATATTCATCTGCTTTTGCAATTCTTCCTGTAAATAAACATTTGAGGGGGGGTTAGATTCACAATGCAGTTTTCAGTCTGCAGACCAAAATCCTTCAAAAGGCAATTCATTCCTTGAAAACTAGATGCTGTAGATTTTTCAGACTGTTATTATTTATACTAGCTCACTCCTGAACACAAGGTTCAAACACAAAGCGTATTCACTTTTCAGGAGAAACAGCTAATGGTTTCCTGGTTCCATTCTCCCAGAGTATTATGGTGATTGAGGACTCATTCTGACAGGAAGTGGCAATGGATTATTCATGTTACTGTGTGCACCACTTCCCTCTCTGTTGTTAAATAGTGATTTAAATCTCAGGTATACATTTCATCATTGAAATTCATGGCATAACAGCAAGAGTGAAAAGGGTGACTATAAAGAAATGATAATAATGTACCCTAAAATGTCAGATCACTGCAGACATTATCTTCTGGTTAAATTCACATTTGCAATTTCTACCAGTTCATTAAAAATGATGACATTCACTAAAGTGACTTAATTCAAATAAGTTGTAAGTTGTTTAGGGCAGTCTAGTCAACTTCTCAAATCAGTATTTATTAAAACTATACTGGTATCTAAAATTCTAATTTAATTTGTCATTAATGGCCAGATAAGCAGCAGTATGAGAATACCATAGTGAAATCTAGTGACATGAGATATGTCGCAAACTAAAGAGGATGTTGGGACGAAACAGCGGTTTGCCATCGCTGAATGCTCAATCAGTCTGTCCTAGTTCTCAGAACTGTGTATCTGTTTGAGTAACAGCATAACCGGCTTTAGTTCCGACTGATTGACCGATCACCCATAAGTGCGGGTTGTGGGTTAGAATCTGCAGTGCTTGCTTTGGAGCTGCACAGGTTTTCTACTGTAGTATCTCATTTGGGAACGCTTCTATTGTGCTGTGTGCAATGCATAAACTCATTGAATAAAGGAGCAGGCCTAGCTGTTCCCTCTACTTCTCCCTCTTCATATTTTAGATTTTTTTTATTGGGCAGTATCACAGTAATCACATTTCAGCGGTGGCCAGTGCCACCCATGGGCCATGGGTGGCACTGGCCACACCTCTGTCCATAGGGAGGTCGACTGGGGCCGTAGTCCCACTTTAAAATATGCAACTATAAACTGCAGCTAGAGTCTCAACATGGCACTGAGCCTAACTGCCATCACATACTGTATAGGAATGCTTACAGCAAAGTAACACCCAAATACAAAACTAAAGATGCTATTATACTGTCCCAGTCCTACATTGACTTTTTAATGGCCTAACTGTAGCAAATGTCAGCCTACTTCATCATTCAAAATGCACGAGTAATATTCTCTGTATTACGGCTCATAAAAGTGGAAATCAATCAATTCAATTGACCTTTTTTCCCCCTGACAAAGTGTCTCATCAATGAGCCTCGTCTGAGTGCCTACAGGCAAGAGGACTATTGGTGGGAATCAATGTTATGCCAAGTGGTGTTAGTGAACAATATTCCCCATGATTCAAGACATTTTTTCTTAGATTTTGAGTGTAGCTGTTGTAAAGGCACATTTACGTAAACTGCGTACATTATTTGTGATACATGTGATGGTTTGCATGGGAGATAATACACTAGGATTTTTACAGCATCAGAGGCCGTACATTGTCTACTCCTTAAAATGGCCAGATCGGATTGTTTTTACAGTATGCATGCTTGTCTGCATTCAAGTGTGTATTTATAATTATGTTGATGTATTTGCTATCTTTTCCTGACAGTAACACTGGACTCCAAACTCCAAAATATATTTGAACCAATATTGTTCTTTACAATATTTTTTATAAGAATATATTGCATATCCGTCATTCACTTGGTGTTTTCTGTTCCTTGAGTCCTCAATTTATATAGGTCACTACACAGTTGCATCCTACACTAACCTCTTTTCATGGCAATTATTAATTAATGTATCATTCCTGGATCGGAGAGATGGTGCTTCATTGACTATTGGAGCAGCTCGACCTGCGTGGGAAACCTTTAATTGTTTTTTTTCTAAGCCTGACAGCTGAAGACACATGATAGATTGGCCAGACTACTCCTCTGCACAACTGGCGAAAAGGGGTTTGGTGACTGTGTGAATTTGCAAGCTTAATTAAAAGAGTGTAGGCGTGGATCTGGGAGTCCATTTAAAGTATCAGGAAAGCCCCGGAGTTAAAAATTCATCACGTGTATCTCACATGAATGAATATCAAAAGGGGTTTCTCAGGTGTTAGTAAAAGAGGATGTTTGTAAAAGTGTATTCATGTAAAACCCATTACAAAATTATGAGCTGAAATTATTTTAATATTAAATTACCTAAATATATCATATACCATATAATAAAACACATTCCCCATAGCATACACTTTAAAATATAATTTTACAGAAGAACATTACATAAAGGCTATCTTCATTTCTCTGTAAGATTTTTCAAAAGAGGTAATCAATAAAAAAACATAATAAAAAGGTTATTGTCTAAAGTCTCATTATAAAAGGTTATTCCTTGCATTTTCCATGAAACCATGTTACACATACACAGGACCCTGCACCTGTTACATTTTCATATACATTTCTGCCAGCACTAGCCTGGCTCCTCCCTGCTCCCTGCCAATAAGGGTGGCTAAGTGTGATGACGTAGAAGTCAAGCGAGTTTCGAAATGTTGGTATAAGATGTACAATGTTATTGCAATCCCGATTGATTAAAGGCTGTCCTATTGTTTTTAAATAAACCAGGGGCCTCATTTATAAAACGTTGCATAGAAGCCATCCTACAAAATGAACATACGCAAAAAAAACATGCGTACGCCACTTTCCGGATGTGAAATCTATAAATCGCAAATGATCTTGAAATTGTGTGCACTCTAATGGTTTTTAAATATCCGCCTTGTAAACTCGCCCTAATTGCCTTCACAATGCGTTGTGCATCGGCTCTGGCCATTTTGCAATGGCATACTGTAGATTTGCCATATGCGCATTGCATGCTGCACATTATTAGTCCAATTACATTTTTCGTTATCACCATCGAAAAGTGTGGTTAACACACACATACTGTCAATTTCATGGGGTGCTCGTATGGCAACATGATGGTTATTACTCCAATATGACTTTAGGAATAACTATGCGCACAAAACCCTCCTTCAGATTCTACTGCGCCTCGACAGTGTAAATTATTATTTATGTAGCCTACTGAGGTGACGAATGAAGCCACGAAGTACAGCTAGCATTTAAGTTTGCTATCTAATATGCCTGACCAGTCATTTATTTCTACTTTGAATGTTTCTGTATTTAGGAACGCACGGTTGCAGTAATGCAGTTGTTGCGTCTTTGTAAATGTGGCGTAAATAGCATGTAGCTCTTGGCAAACGATAGCTTAAATGCTTATTCTTCATCATCTGATCTCTAAAACTCGTTCCCATATTAATGCCCGAATGGCTATATATATTATGGAAGTGCCAATTCTGCGATTTTCTCACAAACCATCGCATTTTATAAGCTACCCTATATGTTTCAGTGGATCGTTTATTTTTAGGATGTGTAAATAGGGTTTTGGAAAACCAATGTGTGTGTATGTTGTGTTTTCTACAAGTAGCCTATATTGTGTAAGTAGGCCTAGCATGCTCCAAAATACCTGCAGTACTCCAATATTGCCAAAAGGAAATGTGCGTACGCCAATTTCAAACCTGACGTGGAGCAAAGTACTTTTCCACGTCAAAGATTGTTTAAATAAATGTGAACTTTGGCGTATGTTTGAGTACATGCGCAGGTTCTAACATTAAATCTGCCTAATTTTATAAATTAGGCCCCAGAGGTCTCTGCCCAGCAGGAGGCAACAACTATGATCACATCCCAATGGAGAGTGCCCAGCCCCAGACCCATTCATAAAGTACATTTTGGGTCTGGTTACTCCAGCCTGTTGGCACAACAGTGGTTCCCAAATACAGTACAACATGGTCAACACAGTGGCATGTGTCTATGTGTGGTGCACAATAAACATACACAATTATTACGCTTCAGAAATCAGAAATCTGGCAAAGTAGGCATAATTCACAACCTTGTAATTTTGCTCCATAGCCCTAAAAAGCCAATCACACTTTACCAGCCTTTGTCTGAATCACAGCATAATTTAATACCAAATTGGTAAAGACTCATGGCCACAATGGTAAACATTAGGCTACTGTGTAGTTTTGCTTCCATTTAAGAAAGAGGGTTCCTTAATCTTTCTATAGCATTGACTTAACAACAATTGAAACTACTAATTTGGTTAAATTAAACCTGTTTAATTGTTCCACTTTTAACCGGAATACAAAAATAACTTTTAACTAAATATAGGATTCTTTAATTGCTGTGTCTTTTGCCTTACATATATATATATATATAACATATATAAGCTTTAAAATCGTTTACAGTGTCTTTGTTTACTGTTAATATTACCTCACATTGCTAATTTATGCATGAGGTTCAAGACTCGAAGTTAAAATAGTCAAAAATGAATGCATATCTCATGGTTAATGCTACAAAAGGTACACAATGTCAATGTATTCAAACTTTTACCACAAATCCATTGTAAAAACGCAATTGTAATCTGCAATAACAAATGAAATAATTTATTAAGAAAGTATAGGCACAACATGAAAACATTTGTCACAGTGTGTCGATGTTCACACAGCTCCATGGCATAGCATTTGATTGATTTCCCTTGAACACCTCTCTAGGTAGGACATTGAGTGAATTGAATACACAATAGCTGATAGAGACAGGCAAAAGGAAATCCATGCATGCTGAAGAGAGATAATGAAATAAGTCAGACCCTAGAGGCAACATGCCAGCGACATCCTCCTGGTGTAGTGGCGATAAATCTTCCCCTTTAATTGAAATTTGTTTTTCCATGGTAAACGATAAACTGCATATTACAGAACAGTTTCCCACCTTCATCAGGAACCTCTCTAGTATGATGTGTTGGCTTGTATGTTTTAACTGATGTGTTACCTTCAATACACAGTAGTAGTATAATACAACAACTATGTATTACCTTTTTAAATGAGGCCAAGACAATTATTCCATTCATATTCAAAAGCGTCCATAAAGATGTTGATGTGCTCTAAACTCTTATGTGGTAGTATACACACTGTGGCAGCATTAACACTGGAGTACTTTGATACATACAGTATACTGTATATGCAAGTATAATGATTAAGTGTTTTGGTTTTTAAATTAGTATCAGATATAACTGTAATGGTCTGAGACAAATAACTAATATCCTCTACAGTGAAAAAAAATGTAACAATCAAGGAGCCTTAGCTGAATATACTTTATCCCCTACTCAATATTTAGCATTCTGTTGACTTGACCTGATGTTGTTCCAGGAAAGACATGATGAAGAGATGGTCACTATAGGAAAAGCCTAAATAAACCTATAGTCACTGAAACTGTAAGCAGTAATTGGCAGCCATGGGAAAATGCTGAATGTAAACAGTGAGGAGAATTGAAGGTGAAAAATAAGACCATAATTGTGCTGGTCGATAGCCTATAAGAGACTATAGGGGCTTTTTAGGAAATGACGATGGCTTCTAGAAGGTGCTGGACAAATTGATCAACATACATCATTAGCTCAGTCTTGCCCCCTCTCTTCAGCAAGACTGTTCTACAGTAATATATTATACCAGAACATTGAAAGTTGGTGTTTCCAGACTGGTACTGGTATCTTTGATCTATAAAGACACAGCATCGTTGCATCCATGAACTGTGCTCTCTTGTGAAACTTACCAGCAACGCTGTATTTCCTCTGATGAAGACAAGCAAAGAGGCAGCCAATTTTGAAGAGTTCAGGGTTCTTAAGTGAGAAGTACCTGTAGCTGCTTTGTCACAGTGCAGACACAGATGGCTTTGTGGTGGGAAAACCAATTCGACTGGTGATCTTTGCGATGATACTTCTGGTCTCATGATTCCTCAGAGATGGCTTCACAAGGGTCGAAATTGTATCCTGACCTCAGCTTATACTTTGCTGATTTCATCTGCAAGCCTCACAACTCCAATTTTGGCTATTTTAGTAATGTAAAAATGTTTTATGTATCAAATTAGCCTAAAGAATTTAGCAAACTTCAGAAAATGTTCAAAATATATGGGTGTCAAAATAAAAATAGATATCGCTTTATGTATCTGCCTAATGCTTTTAGGGATAAGTGCTTTTTATCTGACTGTGTTTTTAGCACACATCTTTTCATCAGTTGACACATTTATAATGGAACATGTTTTCATAGAGTTATACATTTCTTTTTTAGCAACAGCTTTATGTCATGCTTTTAAACTGATTATTGAAACAATGTTAAAAAATAACTAACATGAGCAGGTGATCTTTATATTGTATTTGTGAATAAATATAGAAAACTGTATTGGGTGTGTTTGCTTCCTGGAAAACTGTGATAAATCCTTGTTGATTCATAAACTATACTAAACATGACATTGTGTTGCAATAGAGAAGACTGTAAATCACGTGGTTAAGATCTAATCAAGATAGTTATGTCTTCCTATAGTTTTCATTATCTTGGCTTGCTTTAGACATTTGTTTAGCACCAGGATTTGTCTCATCGATCTGGATCTCATAATCGCACAACATGAAACTTTACTGTACCATACAGTAAAGTTAGTTTTCATCTTGGATACCATACCTTTGATGTCCTGTTCTTGTGTGTATGTTGGTATCACCTCTTGCTTTTTTGGGTTCAGAAAAGCGAAAAAATACAACACCTCCCTCTTAAGCTTGTAAAACCATGTCTAAAACGTGCACCATTTCAGCAATTCCTCTAAAATATTGACAATTCCCCAGCGCATAACATAGGTTTGTTTTATTTGTTCATTGACCGTTCTTTGAAGAGGAATATTTCAGAGCGGTTTGCTTCTTTTTTAATAGGGAGATATATAATGGCATGTATTGTTGACCAGTGATTATGTTGGCATGTTGACCAGTGTAGTAGTCTAGTCTATGTCATAACCATGTGTCAAGGCAATTGCGTTACAACCATAAATTATGTAAATATTACTCTACTTCAACACATTTGAAGGGCTCTTTGTAGCAACTTTCTGGTGGTGAACTTGTAATGTGTTTATCCTTTATGTGGGGGAGCGGGGTTCAATTCCCAGGTGGGTCAGATTTCACTTGAGTATTTTTTTTGGTTTTAATAACTAAAAGCATAGTTGTACATGCTTAACATTTGAGACATTTTTTGTCACACTTTCGTCCCCCCAACTAAAAAACATCTCCTGCGCCACTGCACAGACAAATCACTTTAGAATTATTTCAAAATGAGAGGTCTTACAATAATTTCACAACACAAACAAATTAATTGAAATCCAGAAAATAAATGTATTAGTCACATTCTCACAAATGGATAAAACTGCCTGTTCATGCATTCTGTAACAATTAATTGACAAGAGTCAGTAGACCAATTTGCAGTTTTCAGGTGTAAATCCAGAATCAGTAATGCATCAAAAGATTAATGATTTTTCATAGAACACTTAGGATACACATTATAGCCTATAGGCTTAATGAGATCTAACAAGACACAGGTGCACTGAAATCAGAGCAATATGAGGGCATGGCACAAGACGTGGGATGAGACAGAGTAATCCATCCATGATATTAAAAGTATAGCTAGCTATTTCAAGATAATGGACCTTTCGCCAAAAGTGAGTTAGCCACGCCAATGGGCGGGTCTGTCGGACAGCTGACCCACATGGCTCTAAGATGATCATAACATCATAGACGACTTTGATAACATCCATACACCCAACATTGTGCCATTAAATATAACAGGAGAAATCAGATAACAGCAGGATTTAGCTACCTGATGTTTTCAGTTTCTCATTAAAATCTAGTAGCCTACTATTTAATTGTAATAAAAATAAAACTGTTTTCACAGCCTAATGCTATGTCATACCAGTACAGTACATCCCCAGGACGAATGCCTATGTAGAATAGGTTTACTGTAGTGATTTAATAATTTGATCAGGACTCAGACCAATCTTCAAATTAATTCACAGTTAA
>JAODLL010015776.1:0-27777 GCA_026546735.1 Forbesichthys agassizii | reverse complement strand
CGGCCAATCTCTCGCTCCATAGTCCCCTCACTCGCGAACAAGACCCCGAGGTACTTAAACTCCTTCACTTGGGGTAAATATGTTACCCCAAGTTATTTATATTTCCTTTAAATAAATAAGACCACTTATGCAGGAGTCATATATTGCACGGCTGTGATTATCTCCGGCATTCAGCCGCATAGACACTCGTCCATATAACTTTAATATTGTTGGTTGATGATGTCGGGTATCGGTCAAAATTATTTAACAAAAAAAGAGCATTAGGTTATGTTATCTGATTACCCAAATGTGAATATTACGCTGACAGTTTGGTTCAAACTAATGTAATGTCACCACTTTCACCGCGAAGCAATGATATCTGTTTTCTTGTTTGGTCATGTGACGTTCAACATAATCAGTTAACATAACCTAATGCCGTAAGATAATACACTTTTTGTTAAATTCACCGAATAGGCTATCTAGTACCACCAGAGAACGATAGTCTGCTATAGATGCCCATTCTGTACCTTATGAAAAAACAATCTGGTGTTTGTACATAGCCCTGGTACAAAAGGGTATATTGCTGGCCTCCATCACTAGAATAAAAAACATCTGGATGAAATACCACGTAAGCCTGTGAAAGTTTTGACGTTATAAAGAGAAAAGGCAGTTTAACTATATAACGTGATGATGGTTTCAGAAATACGTGATAAGATAGTTTTACCTTACGTTATAGCAGCATTCTAATGATCACAATCCCCAACTTAACATATCCTAGGTAGCTTCCTAGGAAAGGTCTATGCTAACCTTCCACAGACAAGGACAGGTGCCGATAATGTGTATGTGTGTTGGTGGCCGAACGGCTGCAGGCTGATGAATCTCCTGCTCACTGCTGCCAGATGGCGAAAAGATGAACTGGGGGAACGCCATTAAGTGCAGCTCCGGAGTTTTACGTTACCTGTATAGGCTAATATGAAGGCTATGGTTGAAATTTCAAAAGTATCAGTGTTTTGTGCCACATGATGCCACTTCATAGCAATGAACTATTATGACTTCAGGATAACCATGTAGTCTACATAACGTTACCTGTACACAATATAGCATGATACCACCTTTTTTTGTTCTTTCTGAGTGGCATAATAACGCTGCCGTACACTGCCTGTAAATGTGAAAAACAAAGACAACTCAAATGCAATACATCCTAGCTTTGGCTTGTCCAATGTGATTGGTGGAGCTTCTGAGGGTGCACCCTATGGCATTGAATTTTTTTTTTATGTACTTCAAATATCAACAATATTTCTCTGGAATTCCAAGACTTTGCCTTTAGTTCCAGACACAAACTGATTAGTGACCCTTTAATATGATTACAGGATAATAACAGGCCAATACAACTATCAGCAATACTCAACATTATTCCTAAAAACTCTGTTGTGAACAAAGCATATTTGTGTTAAAAATATACAGTATATATACAGTATATTCAATCAGTACTGAACTATTGCTTATTAAAATGTAGCTGTTTCTCATCAAGCAAACTTTTGCAGATAATAAAAAAATGTAAACCAATACTGACTAAGAGATAAAAAGGTTTATTGCTTAAAAACATGTTTAAAACCTGTATCAATAAGCATCACCTTTGTTTTCAAGTGCAAAAAACAGCAACAAGATAGTATTTCTAAAAAGCATTGTATAACAATTTAAATGCAAATGCAACAGAACAGTAATTCTACTACAGGAGGAACAGTATGTTATTTTGAGCATACTTATTATTAACATTTCAGAAGAAAAAAAACATCTAAAGATTTTGTACGGATTCACACTATAAAATATAAACATGTTATAATTATCATTAGACAAACACAGGAAAAACACCAAAGTAGTTATAAAATAGTGTCTTTAACAAAACACTTGCACCCAAAGGCAGTTTATACACACTACATATTGTGATTTGTGCATAATATTTTCAGGTTACACCACAACTTTCCAGCCAATAACAAGATGTTATTGCAAAATAATAACATTTTGACCACAAACTTTTTTAAGGAGGGGGGAGAAGGCAAAACATTCTGTAAATTATTAAATTGTGTCTAAACATAGAAAGGTTATGATTTAATCATACACTATAACATTTTTAGATCACTTTGTCGAAATAATCCCTGCTTCAACCTATTGTAATAGATGTGATCATTAGCTCATAAAATAACTTCCACACTTGCAAATGTAAATCCTGTGACTAAAGTCAAACTTCTTTACAATCCACCTTGGTAACTCAATTAGAGACCTCTCCAATTATACTATCTCGTGTCTCCTTCGAATGCCCTTATCTTTCTGCTATATATTTTAAAAATAATTTATGCTTTTATGTTTTAAGCACTGTATTATTTAGGCCTTTAGCTAATTTGTTGATTTAATATTATTGACATGATATAGCCACGATGACATGATGCAGTAATTATTCTAATAGAATACTGTTTGCTTACAATTGCTGGTGTATGACCTAGCCAACTATTGACAAATGTACTATGTAAATTTCTTTAAAAGCGTCTGCCAAATGCTGTAAATGTAAATATGCAGGTAATACGAATTATCTCCTGTCCATTAGTTTTTTATACACTATTACACACAATTACAGACATGATAACAAGTATAGATTGTATCCCTTTGGAACTCACAGATGCACCACTATTCTTAACGACCTCACTGAGTGATTATATCAGCATAACTAGTCCTTATCAACCATCATAGCCATTATCTATACATTTAAGCAAATTATAAAAATGTAATAAAGAATATTACATTGTCTATCAATTCTGACAGTAGCCTATACGAATGTGTTATTCTTATTCTCTTTTAACTAGCTTTATTTATCTTGAATACATTTTGGTTTGATGATCGCTCTGTTCAGCTGAATGGCTATTAAATGAAATACATTTAAAAAGAACATACATTATGCAATAATTTAAGCAAATAACATTTTTTTTTTTTTAGATGACCAGCATGTGTGTTTTATAGCATAAAAATAATTTCAATAAATTCTATCATATCAACAGGACAAATGTTATTTTGTCAACACTGTTGCATAATACAATGTTAACTGACAAAGAAAATAAAAATGGATGCAGAAAAACTAACAAAATCCACACAAACAAAATAAATCTAGATATATTCAACCCATTAATCCCACAGTGGGATGATCTTTGCTTTCCAGCCAATCAAACCCACTTGAATTTGCAGTCTCATTACAAATTTGCTGAAAAAGTGGATCATTCATCAATTCTTCTGGAGTAGTGTCTTGATACTGTCCTTGCTGCAGATTGGGGTCAAACAGAAGATTTGGGTCCAAGGTGTTCAGGTCACTAATACTGTTGGAGAGGTCTGATGTCATTCTGATTTCACCAGGGAATTGTGTGCTACTGGGATTCATTTCTGAGGCTTGCTCTGTTAAATGATTTCCAGTTGTACAGTTGTTGTCAGTTAGTAGCTCCTTTACACTGGTGCTAAGCCCCACAAGTTGTTGCTGATGCTGCTGCTGCTGAGGGTTCTGTGTCAGTAGCATAGACTGGCTGTGCTGTAGATGCTGCTTTAAAATAGCTGCTCGTACTTGGCTGTCCCCTGCAGAGAGAATCACTGGCTCATCCATAGCATTTTTCATGAGGTTATTTGGCTTCCGTAACTGATATGTATTGTCGTCAGTCGTCAAGGTCTGATGGTGGGCACGGCTGTGTGTTGACTCCAGGATCTGTGTGAGGTTCATACATGCGGTATAACTGGACGGTCGAGTATTAATACCCAGTCCCCGTACAGAATCATCATGGTCCCTGTCCATTTTACTTAGAAGTACATTGTTGATTTTGTTGTTGCATTGTTGTCCCTGCATGGAGAGCACTTCAGTTTGCATCATGACGTTTACCGGCACAGAGCGGCTCCTCTGAGCCAGGCTGCTCACACTAAGGTTTGTCTGGCTATTGGCAAATATGTTTAACAACTCTGGTGTCACCGGTGAGTTAAAAGGCGATTCGATTGTCCGGGGGATATCAGCAGAGCCACTGTTTCCTGTGCTCCCACTTATGTTTCGCTGCCGTACAGCAGGGCTTACACTGCGACATCGAAAAGCGGCAGCTGTTGCGGGGGCGTTCGTAGCTCTGATATCCAGTGGAGCAGGCACAGCAAAGCCCTCTCGCTTGGACATGTTAGCCATACTAGCTATCTGTTGTTGCACAGGGGAGACGGGGGTCAGTCGACCAAAATTATTGTCTTGGTGCCTTCCCTGAGAATGATAGGAGAGCCCAGGTATGGCAAAGGCATGGGGCTTTTGGAAGGGGTCCTCAATCCGGTCTTGGTAACTGGGGAGGATTCCTATTCCGCTGTTAGAGTTACTCCCGCTGCTGCTATTATAATTGTCATTCATCCATTCTAGCTTAGCTTTGTCTGGGTGGGTGGCCATCGGCCTCTGCATAGGCTTGACGGGGCTGCTGGACACAGAATTGCTTTCATGGTAACCCGTAATGTTGGAGTTAATGGGAGTAAACGCAAAGGGGTTCCTGCACTCCACTGGACTGGGATGTACAGTGCTACTGCAGTGGGAGTGTGGAGTACCAACCGGGGTGTGGCAACTGCTGCCCATTGCAATGTCCACTGGCGTCGTAGGACCAATTTGGGAGCAGGGGCTCTCTCCAGTGACGCCTTGTACACCAGACATGATTTCTGAAGTAGGGGTTGGTGTTTGCGTTTGAATGGTGTTGCTGCTGTTGGTTGTCGAGTGATAGAAAGGTGTCATTGTCCGTCTGGAGGACATTACTTTGCCCTGCATTACAAACTGCTGGCCCTGCAGTGTGACACAGTCCCTGAATTCCTGCAGGTTGTTGAGTTTCATCTGCTCCTCCATCTGCACTAGCTCCTCCACAATGCTATCCTGGGTTACATCATCATCATCTTCATTGAATGGAAAGTACTCCATTTCTGACTGCAAGGGTAGCTGGCTAAAAACTGACGGCTGGCCTGTCAAAGGCATGGGTGTGGTGACCGGAGTGAATAATGTCTGCACATCACCTCCTAGCGCCAATGACTGAGTGTAAGTTGGCTGTGGGGCTCCTGTCAAATCTTTGGTGAAGGTGGAACTCCTAAGGTCATTAGTCGCAGAACGCTGCTGGATATTTGGGCTGTTGCATGTGGCTGCTGTTTTCTGCTGGTGTTGCTGTATTGTTAGTGCATGACTAACTGAGGTGCTAGTTTCCATAACAGTGCAAGTATTATTCCTTGGCAATTCGCTTTGTGTTTTGGCAACAGTGTCGAAGCCGCTGGTTCCAAAAGTGGAATTAGAGAGTGCAACTACTTCAGTGGATACCAAAGAGTTAATTTTCATTCTTCCATTGCCAATGGCTGGTGCACTTTCAGGTCTAATTGAAGCTCCAAGCCGGGGAAGGTGCCTTGGGTCATCAGAGTCCCCCAATGACTTCTCTGGAGTAAAAAACCTTTTGATTGCAACACATGACTCCAGACTAAGGCCTGAACGCTTCCTCTGTCCTTTGTTAGACACGCAATGTTCATTGCATAATAGTCTGTTGCTGTTTCCTGCAAATGTTTTTTCAGTGCAATCACTTCGATGTGAGAGAGTGCTGGTGTTCTGCGTTGACACAGTCAAGTGCAAAGTGCTTTCATTATTAATGTTTTCAGTGTGGCGGTCTACAGCTACCATAGTGTTAATATTTGAGGGCATAGCATTACATTTAATGAAAGACATTTCCTCGAGTCCAAGGGAGCCTTCAGTTTGAGGTATAGGTACGCTGGCAGCCCTTGGCACCACCCCTGCAGCCCTATTCGCCAGTGTCCTTAGAGTATGTATGCTAGGACTTTGGACGTGGCTATTCTCATGTATAGCTTCAACTTCTATTTCAACGTCAGTGGTACTGGCAGCATGCTCTGGGTTGGCTACCGGGGCCAGCATGGGGATGGCAGAACCACTCCTCATCTTCAGGCTAGGCCTGATGTCTTCTGCCATCCTAAAACTGCCTGCGCCAGCAGAGGCAGGTCGTAAAATGGCGTTGGAAAGCGAGGCTGTCGCAGGGCTACTGTTATGTGCAAGGGATATGGCAGTCATCTTGACAGCATTGACTGAGTTAACAGGTATTGCTGTCTTAACCGGGCTGTTGGTGATTAGCATGGCGGATGGTGAGCGTAAAGTGACAGCACTTGTGGCGATGGGTTTGGGCAGTATTTGGGCATACCGCTGTCGAGCTGTGCGATCCAGCCCCATTTGGCTAGCTAGAATATTCAGAGGGGTCTTGAGAGGCTGAACTGGTTGGGTTACCACCTGGAAGTTTAAAGGAAGACCTTTGCTCTCCCCTGTTCCCCCTGGACTGGACATGGGCTTCCTGTTTCTCTGTACCTGGATGGTAAAATAAATTATGCCACTTTATAAAATTAATTTAATAAATGACTACTTAAAAACTCTGGTCTTTCAATAAATAATCTATTATATAATGTTTTTGAATCTCACACACAATTAAGCGTGCAATAACAGAAGCTAAACTGTTTTTAGTTCTAATCTAATTATTATTATTTTGTAATCTGGTTTTTCAATAAAAGTGAGAGTGATAACATCAAATGACAATGTAGTATAATCTGGGTGTGTCTCTTTACCGTGATTGGGCTATGGACAGCAGCAACAACAATGCCTATGGTTGGCTGTGGTGACTGAAGGGTGGGACTTCCCGTAGCAGGCATGCAGCCTGTTACAGTTGTCCCTTCCTCTGCCCTCTTGGCCTGGCCCTCACCAGGTAGAGGCGAATTAAGCTTTTGCTCTTGCTGTCTCCTCTGGATCTTGCGCTGGAGCTGCTGCTTTGCGTCCACAGATGGAGAGGATAAGGTTGTCATCTGAGGCTGGAACGAATGGGCCTCCGCAGTGGGGACAAATGCTGAGGGTGCTTTGGGAGACTTTACTCCTACAGATAGTAAGAAAATGATATACACATTTATTTGAAGCCTTTGTACCTGGTAACATTAAGGTATTCTGGATAAAGATGTTTACCTTTATTATAATATCACTGTCACTGATAATATAAGAAATATATTATCAGTGCTATAGTCATTGGAAGAACACTATATCAGTAAGAGTAAACTGCCACAAGATGTCCCCATTTCCTTCCCGATCAACAATCAGTGGACGTTACCTGTGCCCGCCATTATGGTGAGGGCTGCCATCGATTTGTTGCTAATGTAGTGGCTGTTGAGCAAGAAGCAAGCCAGGTCTTCCACCGCATCAAACTGCCGACTTAGCACCTTTTGTGCCCACTCGCATACCAGGCCACAGGCTGCAAACCGCACTTCCTCCTGAACACTGGAAAGTTGGCCAGAGGACTCTAAAGCCTCACACTGGTGTGAAATGAGACAGGTATATGGGTTACATACAACGCATATGTCACATTCTTATATAGAAATGTAAATGTTCACAATTCAACATAATGTTCCATGAAAATAGGAAAAATACTTACTCCATCAGTGGTTTTATATAAATCAAGATTGGGTAACGATGGCATGTGAACAAATACCCTTTTTCTTAGTCCACTATAGCAATATGTAAATTGGGGTTAAGGTCAAAAACACAGAAATACAATAATACAATAATACAATAAAGTTTATAGTATAGAATTGTGAATTAATAAAATAAATAAGTCTGTTGTTTGGGTTGGAATATTATAGCTAAATTATTTTGAATGTAGATAAAGTGTATGAAGAATATATATACAATTTGGGAACTGGCTAATTCATTCTACAAAATAATGTACTGTATGTCCATATGTAATACTGTATGTCCATATGTAATACTGTATGTCTATATATAATAGATAATGTGCCATACATAAAACGAGAAGTCTTCTGGTGTTGATTTACATAGGTATTGTACTTGTATTGAGTTTCAGTTGCCTTAGTAACAACATAAACAAACATGGCCCAGAGTTGAATCAAATTTAACCCAAAATAAGACGTGTATACAGGTAGGAATTTTTAAATGCTATAGTTTCCATACCAGAAATGTTCCAACGCTTCACACCCTTACTCCTATGTAGGCCATACCACACTACAATACATCCGTTAATACAATATACAGTAGATAAGTTATGTGTTAAGAGCTAGGGTTACAATTTTAAAGGTCAAGATCATAGTGATTCTCCTGGGAGCCACTGTACCATGCTACTGCCCTCAAGGCAGAGCGTATTTTTTAATTTTATTTCACATCTATATATAGAGTCTTTATGAACTGCAACAGCAGATGGTCTTTGAATTCAGAGAGAGGTCACTCTGTAACAATCCATTACAGTCAAGGATATTTAGATTTTCCTCTCATGCCAAGTCGACGTGCCTTCATGTTTGGAAAAACATTTTTCATCATCTTTCCAAAGTCTGCAGCGCTGAGTGGATGGTAATGCAGGTTGTCACAATAGTTCCTGAAATACAGACAATGAATAGAAATCATCTAACTGAGAAAATATTTACTGAATTCGACCAAAAAGTGTAATGTATTTTAAAGTATTACTCCCAAATGAACAAAAAGTGGTATATCAATGCAAACATCAGCATACGTCATACGTTTAAGTTTCCACCAACGCTCTGGCTTAATTTAAAAATACTGATTGGGTGAAAAGATAAAGGTTGGTGGTTCAATCGGACGTAAGGACATTTTACATTTATGGGCACCGCCTCTATGACAAACTCATTTCAAATGAGAAGTTCCAGACGGATTCATGTGGCGAAATCAAATTGGAGCTCCCAAGATCTGGATGGTCTCACAAGGCTACTAAAATGTACTGCTGGGTCAAAATCACCTGTGAAGGTATTGACACATGAAACTTGATAAACTAAGATGTGTCTCATTCAAGTTATTTCAGTCTCCACTGACACTCTGTGGAGGTACTATCAAAACCAGCATGCTGTATTTTTCACATAATAACTTTTTTTTTTAAAAGTAGAAATGTATAGATTAGGGTGCAATGTTAATTTTTGCAGGATTTTATTATTTTACTATACTCATGTCCCAGTAGACTATTTGGTTTTTCTGCTTAATTCAATATCATTAGCAAAATTATAATGTGCTTAATCGCAAATATAATCAATGGTTATAAAAATAATGATAATACTTTTTTTTTTATGAATTAATACATGGACTCCTAGAGTGTATTTTCAAGGTTTTTTTCTGTGGCGCCAATATTTCTGGAGAGCACAGTATTTCTGTTTGCTACTAGAGCTAAAAAGGTTACATCACAGTGCCAGAGCATTTCCATCACTGTCTCAGACTTTCCATTCTAATGTTACAACACATGACACACAGTGCAGTGCCTACAACATCTATTTATGTTGATGGATTAGATACATTTATATATTCAATATAGCATAAAGTATAAATAAAACTACAAATATTTTTCAAACACCTAATTAATAAATGGTAGTAAAGGATTGGTAAAATCCTCTTCTTGGTAGTGATTTAAAATCCATGAAAACTTTTATTAGTATGATATTTGTAACAAAATCTGTAAAACTATTTTTTGTTGAATCAGCTATTCTCAATAGAAAATATCCTGTTTAAGCTTCTGATCAACTAGGGATACACTGAGTTAATATCACATTATAGAAATTTGAATAAAAACTATAGAATGTATGTGAACATCACTATGCACATTATTTGACTATATGTAAACACACATGATTTGACCAGAATGTATGCTTGATTTTGACTAGCAAAAAAATGTAAAATAAAAAGATCCCAAGATCATCTTGTTTTATACCATTACATGGTTCCAACTACAATGTTTTTACTTAAGGGTGTGTGCAAGGCATAGCCATTCACTGAAAGCTTAATCTCACTGTTTGATATACCTACTTGTACTCATCATAAACCTCTTGCTTGGGGAGAGATGTCTCCGGATGTTCCTCTAAGTGATTGCGGATCCAGTTAAAGGCCTGCATCTGCTGTGTGCGACTTGATGATGTGGAGTTCTGCTCACTGAAAAAGTACAAATTGTTCAAAATATTTGTTTTTCCACTTTAAGATTAAATATATGCACATATACAACATTATTTAGTAAGTGTAAGTAAATATCATTCAATAAGTGAATGTCATTCTCAATCCAGCTGTCCTCAATACAATAAGGATAAAAAATGAAAATGAAAATAAAGGCGTTAAATTGACACTAATGTGTTAAGTAGCTAAACATTGTTGTAGTAGTTTTGTAAAACGTTTTTAAAAAGCACAAAATAAACATGGTCATTGTTAACATTGAAAGGACTCAAAACAATAAACTTCATAAGTATATTTTATCATTATCTTGTCTTGGATAAATGCATAGTAATGTCGGAAAAAGGCCCCTTAACACTCTTTTCATCTTTTGAATGTGTGTGTGTGTGGGGTTAATTATATTTAATTTATATTTGCAGTAGTAACAGATTAGATTGCAGGGATAGCTCATTTAGAATACCCAATTGGTAGTACATATTACACAACATTTCCATAAAAATTTAAAATAAATTATTATTATAAGTTATATTGCAAATAGATAACAACAAATTGTAATAGATCATATTTATTTACCTTTTATCACTGTTACCACTGGGACCAGTAGGCAAATTAAGGTAGAGGTAGAGCTTTTCAATGTCTGTGAACTTCTCCACATCTTGCTATTCCAATATAACATATAAAAATACAAATATAATCAGTACTTAGTCAAAAACATGCATATCCTCACAAATGAGATTACATACAGGGACATGAAAATAAGATTTCCCAAGGCAGCGACAGAGGATTATGTCTCCAAAGATGTCCCTACATTTCTCATTCTTTCTTGATGTATCCATGTAAAGCTGACATGTTTGTTATTGGTAAATTGTACTAAACAAACAGCTATATTGCTCTGCAGTGTTTCTCTATGTAAAAGTAATCAATAAGACCACCACAGTTCTTTTTAAATCAGTTTATGGTAATAATAATTCTAATAAATATAGAAAAGCTAATTTAGCAAGTTTTTCTTCTCAATATTTGTTAGTTTCTAGGAATGGATCAAGTTAACATTCGCTGAGCATTAATGGGGAAGTGAGGAAAATAATTTTTAAAAAGTGATATTTAAAAGGTTTGTCCAAATAGTTTACAAGTATACAATAACTGTTTACATTATAACTATAATATATTAATAGTAATATGTAGCAGTTGGTAACATGCAAGATATTAGAATATTGTGTTAATGCTATAATCAATCATTTTGACAGAGGGAAACACATGCAAGCAGTTGAATGCACATTGCAACTTGATTTTTCAATATTTATCAATCTTTACACAATGGACTGAGGTGCTTTGCATCCAAACATTATACAGTAGTATCACAACTTCTGCTAATGTCCCTTCCAATCAAGGGATTTCATGGTGATTGTCAATTTACAAATGTCTGGATCTGATAGTTTAAGTGTTTATAACACACTATACAAGCAATGTATCTGACTTTTTAAAGATGTATAACACATAATATATTCTCCAATAAATGCTAAGTATAAACTACATAGGTAATAGCCTTGCATGAATATAATACTCACCAAAATAGTATCCACCTTCAATTGTACAGATTTGCTGGAAAACAAAGAGCCATAATATAAATTAGTAGGAAGCTTGTGTAACTTGAGCACTGTGCCTAAACTATATTTATTTATAAAGCAGTGGTATGTTCGGTATGAGACAGCCGTTGCATCCTAGCACCAAGAACACATGTCATATGCAAAAAAGAAATTGGCACTGCATCAGTGTTCTAGCACAGCATATTTAAAGCCCTCATTAGAAAGATGCTTTGTGCTCCAGTATGAATTGGTTTTTAACCCACTTTAAGAATAATTAACTTTAATGTGTTGTAGAGTAATTCCGGCATACAATTTGGATTATATAGAAAACAAAGCCATTCAATTTACTCGAGTGAAACTTTTGAAGTTATTACCCAATGGTTACATAACATGCATTAGAATATTATATATTACATGGGAAGCATTAGTAAAGCAGTATAGTCATTGCAAGCAATACATAGTAATAAGGAGTTAAGTCCCCTGCATCTACGGAGACATACTATGGCACTAGATGCCTGTGATCAAATCCTTAAAATATTTGGTCAATTTGCTAAATTAATAATATAAAATGCTAACAATAAAAGGTCCACTTTTGCATTTGAAAAATACAGCGGACGCCAACTGTATGCATAATGCGGAGGAAGACTGTCCTTGATGAGTACTGTACCTGAGGTTGTGGAGGGATTTTTATTTTTTATATTAAACAAATGAATGCAGCCTCATAGCTTGAAGTATGGTCAATACGTTTTCATCCAGTAAGCAAATGGAACTAAACATTTCAACTACAAGAGGGCAGGGCAAAAACGGAATGCACACACCATTAATGCAAGTTTATTAAATACAATCTATTACATGCTGTTGTTTTGGAATAATTATGGTCATTATATTTCTCGTTGTAAATTTTTCTCAGTTGTTTGGGAGAATGGTGAGATAGCTCTATATAGATCATCTAACTAGATACTGTGTCTTGAGAGTTTCATCTTTAACAGCTAATCAACACCCATGCCCCACCACCACGTCTCATGAACAATTATCCATCCAACCTCTGTTATAGTGTAAAATACTGCATCTCCTTGTTCTATAGCCATACAATCCAGTATGTGATCCTTGTAAATCACAAATCAGTTTTAACAATGTTGGAATTCTCTTTTTCTGAAGGTCATATTGTATAGCAGCAGAAATCTGGGCTGTGTGTCTATAGCTCTAGCACCACACCAACAAATGGGAATATAGTAGGCTATTATTTTTATATGAAAAAGTTATTTTGCATCACTAATCATGCACTTCAGATTGTGTGAAGAGTATAGGATAGCGACAAGAAATTGTATAGATAACAATCATACTCGGACACTTACACAGCAGACTTATAGTAGTTGGAAACAACATGAAACATCAAGTCAGACAACTGAATATCAAGGCCAAATTTGTATTCTGTAATCTGCTAACAAATGGGGTTGTGAATGAGAGACATGGACATTAGGTGGTGTCAGCATCAAGAGACTGCACTGAGCCATGACAAAAAGAGCTCACTGTTACTGGGGGATTGCTCATTGGCAATAAACAGTATATGTGTCTGGTTGTAATTGGTTCAATTACAAGTCTTTTGCAAAAGCATGAATAAGAAATACAATATTGTGTGTAATTTATCTATAACTTTCCCTTTATGGCTTTAGGTAACTAATGATTCTGACATAATTTATTTTATTGTAAAAAAAGTTTGATTTACAATTGTGTTAGACTACCACCTATTTCTATTTATCTTTCTTAAAAGGCTGGTCAGTATTGTCAACCCTTCCCATTAAATGTTCATTGTAATAACACAAATATAATACGATTCCTTTGCCTGCTGTAAGCCCCATTTCAAAAGAAATACGATGCACGCTGAAAAAATGATACCGTCTAATTTTAGTCTAATTTTATTTAGTTACATAGTTTATTACCGCATATGTGATATTGAATTGATTGTAGCCTACGTCTGATTTAAGGTTTTTCATTTTATTTTGCTGTGCATTTGTGCAAACAAAATGTTTGCATGTGTGACTTTTTATTATCAATTATGAGGGTATCATTATTTGCCTATTATTATACGAGACTAAAATAAATTCCATGTATAAAAACATAGGTCTACTTATCATTAAACATCTTTTAATAAATCACCCTTAATATTTTTGGTATGAGACTGCAACTGAGTTTATTCAGGCTGATTGTGCACGTTTATGTTTAATGTTGAGCAGTAACTAGTTATTGTAATCTTATTACCTTTTTCAGTAACTAGTAGTGTAATTACTATTTCCAAAACAGTAATAATATTACAATTACTAATCCAAGTAATGATGTATTACTGAGTTACAAGAAACAGATGTATGGTGGTAGCAAACTTGGATAGGTTAATTTAACCAATCTGTCCAATCATCTGGTTTGAGAGGCTGCAATGTTTTCACTTTGGCTGATTGTTGACTCCTAATTAAGGTTCATTATTGTTCCAATAAAGAGGATTCAATTCTAAAATGAACTTGCTACACAGATTGTCATTTTTCAGAAGGGGCAGGGCACCTTAGTGATTTTGAAGTAATATAGCAATGTAACTAAGTACTTTAAAAACCCATTAGTAAGTTAAGTAATTGCTAGTATTACTTTTGGAGGAGTAGCCCAATGTAGCCGATGCAACAGACATAGGCCATACAGCAAGACATGGACACTACATTGTTGCCTACTGTATGCAATATTCTTCATTAGATTTGTTTACATATTCTACAAGTAAACAATAATAAACCGATATACAAATAAATATATTATAATGGTGTAACATTGTGGTGTGGCAACAACTCACACTAGCATAGCCTACTAATTAGTTGTAATATATCGGGTCTTCACACTCCTTACCATATGGAGTTCTTTATTCTGAGCTGCAATGTACTGGCCTCAGTGCCATACAGTCCAGGGACCAGAGTGGGTAAGGCACCTATTCCAGATTCAGACTCATGGTGCTGACCATGGCATTGATCTTCAGCCATCACCGTGTCGTTTAGGGTGGCAGGAGAGGCAATTTGGAAAAGTAAGGGTCAACAAACATGAACCAGACAACGCCGTATTAAAGGATTATGACGGCCCATTAAAATCCACTTCGGCATTTTCGCTGTCAAAGATGACACGATGTTTGCATGTTTAACTAAACTCATTGCCTAGAACACGATCGCAAAAAAACCCCACAAAAAAACCCTCTAAAATCCAGTCCTTACCTAGCCCAGACATTGAGGTTTTACTTGCATGTGCGTTGTGAACCAGCAGCTTACTTACTAACTAGTGGTTGGCGATGCAATGCATTACCCCCACCCACCTGCCCGCCAACCCTTTTAAGTAATGAAACATCTAACTACGTCATAAACCTAATTTTTTAACGTATTAATCATGTTGATTTCAATTAAATGTATAGATATCATATGCCACATGTTCTCAAATTCAAGTATCATTACAATCTTAATTCATATTTTTCTGTAAATGTATCGTAAGTACCATTTTAATATAACATATTTGTTTAAACATTGTAGAATGTGGAAATCTTAGTGCAGCTTTAAATAAAAAAAAGATTTTTGTGAAGTGAATGGTAAACATGTTTATGATTAGAGTACTCATAAGCGCACACACTGTAAAAAAGGGCTGGCTGGTCTGTCGTCTCTAGCGCAAACAGGCCACCAGAGGGCCACAAATCATCCTATGAATGCCTGTGAAGGACAAACTATTGCCCGTGCGTTTCGTACGATATTTTGGTTGCTATGCAACAACGACCGAATTAAGAAAAAATGGCTGCAATAAGTGCTAAAACAAAGGCCGCAAAGCATCGCAATTCCGAGGTGTGAATATACATTTGTATTTAAAGTGTGTCTCTTCGTTGTACATGTAATGTTTTCGGTGCATCAACAGGTGATTCTTAGTTATTAATATGAATAGCGACATGATCACTATGTAGCCATAGTAGGCATACGGTAATAGCTATGGTCGGTCGATTAGTCTTTGATGCTTCATACAATTACCGTACGGTACCGTACACCGGTACAATAGTTAATGTAATGTTCAGGTAATGTACTCGGTCACATCTAGTTACTTTTATTTCTGCTTCATGTCTGTTTCAAGGCTGGTAGATTTCCAAAGACAGAGGTGAATATTCCAGCAAAGTCTACGATCCTTGGTACACCAAAGAAACCTGCAATAGACATTTTTGCTAAGGAGGAGCAGTACAAGTAAGATTAGAGATCCCAGTTATTGTTTTAATGAGCTGAAATTGTGTGTACTAGTTAGCCTATTTATTATTAATTTACAGATATTTATACTCATAGAGAGAGTAAACGTTGTAAGGATTAAATAATGATTTAAAGTACGGTACTAGACTGGCTAGGTTTGTTCAAGGGAGCATGGACATTTTACCAAACTGGCTACCAAACACTTTAAGGCTATGGCAGTATCTGAATCATTTATTTAAAAGAGAATGACTTTCTTAATGTGAAACTGTACTTTCAACAGAATTATAAATGCAGAACTGGAGGCCAAAACAGCTGATATAGTAAGACAGGCAGAACAACTTATGGTAAGTAATATCCCAAAGGTTATTGTGTCATCATTCATTGATCAATTAAAAACAACTGCACTGACATAATACATAATACTACTTTAAGAAGGTTGCATGGGACCCCTTAAAAAAATCTAAGGCTGAAACTTGTTAAACAAATCTAAGACTGAAACTTGTACGTATTGCATTGCAGAGGGAGCAGAATGAAGTGTTATCTAAACCAGTATCCACCCACATTGTATTTGACAATGAAGACTCTAGGTATTCAATACTATACATTACCGTAAATTCAGATCATTTAAAATGGTGCAGCAGAATGAAATCATGATTATCTTTGTTTTAGGATCACAAATCTCAGACAGCCCGTTATGCAGAACCCTGGTCTTAAGGTATTTTTTAATTCAGGTGTTAACTGATATGTTAGATAATGATGTCATCTGCCTGGGAAAATCATATTTAAGATAAACACCTCACCAAATATATTTGCCTTTATTCAGGAAACGACCCCAAAAAAGTTGACATCGAGATTAGCCTCACAAAATCGACATTCTAGAAACAAAAACAAAGAACAGCCTGCTTCTTATAAAACAATGTGAGTTGGATTGTATATTTAATATGAATGTTTAAATCAAATTGAACATCAACGTTTTCATTCAAACGGGACCTTAAAGTTGGCTGCATATTGTTTTCTTTATATCAGAACACCAACGTTATCTCTTAATGAAGATGAAGCAGTTGAAATATTTTCCTTGGCAAAAGCCATACACAGCTTGGAGGATAAACTAGACAATGGCTATGCGACAGTTGTTGCAGATGAAACATCCAACATTCAAGAGAACACAGGAGCAGGTCAATCAATTTACAAGAATTAGAAAAGTCTCTTTCATTCATAATATTTTAAAATCAAAGTAGAAATTAATTGTATGAATTTAAATGTATTTAAAAACATCTGCAGGAATTGCACTGCATTTTAGAGCTATAAACTGAGCCATAATATTGAAATGTTTATTAAAAAACATGGCATAGAATTTTGTTTGCTTTGTTCAGATGCTCAGATTCGTGTTCTAAAGGCAAAACTGCATGTCATGCAAGAGGAAATGGATCATCTATCATATCAATGTAGTAAGAAGGTATTTAGATTTGTTCTCTGTTCATTGTTTATTTGTAATTATTTGATGAGACCCAGAAGGACATATTAAGGCCTACCCAGTTTAAATGATGGAAGATGCATGTCTTAATGCCTTTGCAGTTGAACAACTTTATGGCACTCTAAATGTGATTACAGATGCTTTATGTGCACTGCTGAAGATTATGTTTATGCCATTGCAGGATGATGAAAACAGTAAGCTTTGCACCAAAATAAAGGAGGTTGAAGATGATCGAGCCAGGCTGCAAAAGCACACCAGTAATCAGCAGGCACAGATAGAAAAGCAAAGAGCTTTAGCAGAGGAATCCAGCAAAAAATGTGATGGCCTCCAACTGCAAGTGGCTAGTTTACAAAAGGTTTGTCTGTGTGTAAATAATTGATTGTCCTAGTTGGAATAAACATTTATTTTGAAGAAAAAATAAAATAATTAAACTAATAATCAAATTAAACTAATGTAAACTAACTTGTGCAATATTTGATTACTTTTGGACTATTTTATTTTGTTGTAGGAAATAGAAACTATAAGCAGAGCCCAGAAACAAGCAGCTACCCAACAAAGCAGTGTGGAACTTCGACTCAATAGAGCGTTGGATGAGGTGGAAAGGTTGAAGTCTCAGCTGAACAAAACCAAACAGATGAGTAAAGTGAGTCAATCAGCTCATTCAAACAAATATTTGAAGGTCTGTTTGTCCTCTAGGTCAAATTATATTTGTATTACAATAACTAAATGAAATTATTATTGCTAGATAATTTATATTTTGCCACATTTAGTATTTCCCCAAATTGCTCATACAATATATTATATTAAGCTTTACCATATTTCGGTATGTAAAAGTATTCATACTGTAATGGCGTAATAGGTAATATATGTGTATTTCACCATTTTGCTATTGTAAAAGGTTGTTATGTAAGCAAACTATGTTTGCATTCCCATTTACAGAACCTGTGTAGAAACACTAGATTCTTTT
The DNA here is from genome assembly GCA_026546735.1 of Forbesichthys agassizii. Lineage (NCBI taxonomy): Eukaryota > Metazoa > Chordata > Actinopteri > Percopsiformes > Amblyopsidae > Forbesichthys > Forbesichthys agassizii. The sequence continues at coordinate 9,527 of JAODLL010015776.1, read as the reverse complement.
TTTACAGTGTTCACAGAACAGACAGCTAATGGAATTTGACAAAAGGTGTACAGTAATATATGCGATAACTTACGGGTAATGCTCTACTGCATGTGGTCATATAATCAGTTTTAGAGTGCAGCAGATATTAAATGTAAATCTTTCTAAATGGTATATAGGACAAGATAAATGAAGACCACCAAAACAAAGAAAGTCTACTTGCTGAAAATAAAAATTTAAAGAAGCAGAAATCAGAGCTCATCATGGGTTTCAAGAAACAGCTCAAGTTGATAGATATTCTCAAAAGACAAAAGGTATTTTTATATATAGTTCCACACCATGTTTGTTAGTATATCAATGCAAATGCATACTTTTAAAGACAATCTAATTATAGTTATTTCTCTAATCTGTGCAGATGCATTTTGAAGCTGCCAAGATATTGTCATTTACAGAAGAGGAATTCATGACAGCTCTTGACTGGGGGAAGTCATAGTGAACCTTCAGGTTTAACCATGACACCCTTTGAATAGTGTGTGATATGTGGATTAATCTTTACTCCAAACATGCTATAATTTTGATCTTATTAATATTTTCTTCTGAATATAGCCTTTATCGAGCATAAAACCAAAACAGAATTGGATTTCAATAATAATAATTTCACTAACATTATTAAATCTGATACTTGAACTGGATTTTGATTTATTTAAGTCATTGTCCACCACCAACAATGTTATCAAAAATGTATGTTTTTGTTTAAAAGGGATTACATTTGATTTTATATCCTGTAGCTTCATACATTCTTCATTGCCATATGCCATGAAAGCCCTTGTTTGTGGTGCAGTCTGACATGAGGTAAAGGTACAAAATAAAAAGCTTATACTTTTTTTTTTTTAAAGTAGGCAGAATTTTGCCTTAAGTTATTCTAGACTGACATCTAGTGGCATAATGTTATAATACAGGTTCATGGTCTCCCCAGCCTTCTTCAGAGTGAATATTGGCCCGACGTTTCTGAAAGTTGCTTCTGAAGTCCTCGTCAAAATGTTCAAGGTCATTTTCATGGAACAAACCCTAAAATAAAGGACATACTTTCATACACAGCTTTCAGTCACAGAGCCTAGACGTTATATAGCACATATATAAACACACTATCATACCTTTGGCAAATATCCCAAGAGTTTAGTTGCATGACGTTTAAGAAGTTGCAATCTCTCTTCTTCAACAATGTTTCTTCGTAAAGTCTCCATCTCCTGCTGCATTTCTCTTTCCTTAACCTCATGTGCCTTGGGGATAGCAATCACATTTGCAATGTAGCAGAATAAATGAAAAATCTGTATTTGTTTGGTAATGTAACCAGGATTTTAACCTGTGTGTACATAATTGCAGATCATTTTATATTTTGAAGGCACTGAATTCTCTGTGTGTGACCCATTAATTAAGCATTTGTTTTGGTTTAAGATGCTGATGCTCTAGTATGACATTCAGTAGTTTAAAGACAGTTTAAAGCGCAAGCCTGCTATTACTCCACAAAATGACAGTATTATTTACTAGCAGAAAACAATAGGCAATTGCAATTTATAGTGGCCGTAAAAACATTAATACACAGAGAGGGCTTGTTGAAATAAACTACCTTGTCTGCCTCATGCTGCAGTTTTCTGTCCTCTATTAATTTCTCCACTGCTCGTTTATGTTCAAGTTGTTTCATGCGGCGCTTTTGGTCATTCATCTGTTCAATGCGATCATCTTCTGCATACTTGGCCATCATCGTTCTGCGGAAATTCTCATCTTGGTCTTTCTCTGCCTGTTTCTGCATCTCTTTAAAGGCCATTTGCTCCTGGCAGGTCTGCTGCAAAATCAGCCGTTGACGGATCTTCGTCTCCATTTCTACCTTTTAGAAGAAAACACAATGAGATAGTTCATAGGTTGGCACTCCAAACAAAGAAAAATTATGCTGTTAAAGAGTGTAGTCAGAATCCTTATATACACAGTTTACAGAGTTTACACATCTGCATAAAGTCTACACAACAGTGAAAATATTAAGTGCTGTTTTCATAAAAAATCTGAACTATGAAAAGATTTTATGAAGCATCACATCGGTTTCATTAAAGGTAATTCTGTTACATCACCCTCAGAACCTTACATTCTGCTCACCATTTCTATCTGGTGTAAGCCTAGGCGCTCTATAAAAAGACGTGTGCAGGTAAGTGCACTCAGGAAAACAAACACTTCAACCACAAGGATAATTCCGGAGTGTTCCTTTATGGTGCCATTCATTATTATACTGTATATCAGCATATTGCTATTAAAGATGGATATTTGGAAAGTAACTAACTATTTCCTTCTGCCTCGTGGCTTCGGCATGCTCTTCCAACCAAAGCTCCTCACGGACACGCTCAATTTCTTCACGTTGCTGATTCTCCATTTCCATTTTCTCAGTGAGCTTTAAAAGAGAAACATTTGTTTTTGAAAGGTGGCCAACCAATGAGAACATTTTAATGTGGACTAATATTTGTATGCAGTTTGTGATACATGTACAGTTACCGTTTTATACAGTTGTTCTTTTGCCTCCTCTCGCTCACGGACCTTGGCCTTGTTATATCCATCCATATCCCGCCGATAGCTTGCAAATTCCTGGATGCGTCTGTTCTCTGCTTCTATCTTAGCTCGCTCCATGCTTCGCCACTGAGCCTGTTGCTTCTTGAACTCCTCAATGTACTGCTGAGTTGCTCTTACCTTTTCCAGTTTCAGTTGCCTCTCCCTGCAAAGAGCCCATTTTTAATCACATTGTTTCAATGTTATTGCTCGGCTCTTGTGTTATACATTTACAAATTGCAACCTAGAAAGACACGATGGACTGGCTCACATCTGATCTTCCTCATAGATCTTTTTGACAATCTCATCAACCATAAGCTTCTCCTTGAGGAACTCCTCGTAGCCTTCTTGTTTCTTGCGCTGGTTCTCCTGCAGCTGCTGGTCCAGATCCTTGTGATACTGCATTGCCTGCTCATAATGCTTCTGGTCCAGGTTCTTCTGTGCAGTGCAGGCATGATCCTGCTCACTTTTCAATTTACGATAAAACTCAGCATCCTCACGCTAATGTAACAGGGAAAAGAGATCAGTATGTCTATAAATGTAATGTTTGCTTATTTTCCACATGCACTTCCTCAACAGTGAAAGGAACACGTCTCACCAAGGTCTCCCATTTCATAACCTCCTTCTCAGCCATCTGTGCAGCCCTTCCCTTGTTCAGATATGCAGATTTGAGTTTAACTTCCAACTCCCGAATTTCTAAGCTTAATTTTATATAATAAAAGATAAGTAAAGCAGGGCAAACTCAAATGATTGTTTCAATGAATTGTAGTTGAATACATCAATTCATTTTCTGTGGTGCATCATGCATACCTGTTTAGTCTAATGTGTTGCCTCATTTTTTCATCTCTTTGCTTCTCATAGTTAATGCGTGCCAGTTCTTTTGCAATTCTCTCTTCTTGTTCTAGTTTCTTTTGCATATTTAGTCTCTTGTCCTCAGTCTGTAAATTAAAAAAATGTTGAATGACGTTTATTGGAAATGTTTTAAAATCTCAGTAAGCAGAGTAGACCAGAAATCTTAACATGTAAAGGTGTTGTGCTCATAGGCTGTGCCTCACTAGTTTAAGGTAAAAAAGACTGGAACATATGTGACTAGTTCAACTAGTAACAATTTTGAGGCCCACTAGTTCAACTACGTAGTATGGTCATAAAGCTTTAACTAGTGTAACTAGTAAGCATTATAGCCTTCACATTCGTTCATGCCTTATGCCCTTACAGTAGCCAACTAGTGACAGACAACTGATGCAGTGCAATCATTTTTAATAGCCGATAGCCTGGACATGTGTCGTGCCCAAAGGTGACTTGCTGATAAAAAGTTATCACGGAACGAAAGTGCATTTTATGGTTATATTTCCAAAAATTTAACTGGTGGAAATTGATTAATTATAATATAGGGCACAGAGCAGGGGAAATACTATAAATTAAGGATAATTTAAAAATACTTTATTTTTTCTTTCTAGTCGCCATATGCATCATGTTAGTTATATCGAAATATATATGCTAAACACTGATATTTTAAATAGCAAACAGTTTACACATTGTAGACAATATAGATATTATAACATATACTGTAGGTCTACCAGTACGGTACAGGGTTGTGCCAAAAAGTGATTTCCTGACAGAAAGTGATTTTGCGCTCTCCCGCGGAAGGCTGAAATAACTTTTTGGCAAGCTGAAATGTGCATTATGGCTCGTAATGGATATAGTCAACAGGTATAAAGGCCTGATTGAGCTATCAACTACCCAATATAACCACCATGCATAAAAGCAAGTAATTTTGAGGCAGAAACAGCCTGTGTGTCACAAGTTGGAGGCTGAAATCACTTTTTGGCAAGCAGAAATGCGCATTATGGCTCGTATTGGCTCTTCAAAGGATGTAAATACACAAAAAGGTCTGGTTGAGCCATAAGTTAACATAATTTAATTTAACCCTCGTGAAATGAGCAAAATGTACGTGTTTACGATTTCAACTGGTAAAAAAAAGACTGAATGAGGTATATGACACTTTTTTTTTTACAAGAAGCATAAGTGTCACAAAGACACACCTTTGCTATTATCGTAGACAACAGGTTAATACGCACGTTTTGACTTACTGATCAAGAAAACGGCCGCGGGAGCGCGCAAAATCCCTTTCTGTCAGGATATCACTTTTTGGCACAACACCGGCAACCCTCATGATGGTTTATAGACCGCCTAGATGTAAAATGTATATATTTTTTATGATCCTTAATTCATGGTACATACCGTATTTCACCTGCTGTGTGGCCATTCATTTTTAACAGTTAAAAATATGGTACCGGTAATAAGTATAAAATGCACTTGTTTATACCGTGATCACTTTATCAGCAAGTCACTTTTCGGCACGCACACAGGTACGGTAATGCATCGTACATACGTTAATATGCTAATATTTTATTAATGAACAGGTGTTACGCCTAATTATGTGTCCTGCCGAATTCAGTGACCCTTTCGAAAGTACGCATGCCCCACCTAAATCTTTCTAAATATTATTTAGAAATATCTAACACCGGCATGGTACCGGTGTTACGCCTAATTCTGTGTCCTGCCGAATTCAGTGAAGTATGTTAAATAATGCAGAAAAATCATGCAATAGTTCGATAGAGCTATAAATAATATTTAGAAATATCAAGACATCAATTAACCTTAAAACGACGAGACTGGTGTAGATCAAATAGATTATATTCACGTTTTAGTCAGAAATCGATAAAATCACAAGCTTTTTGCAGAGCAAACCACCATCGTTATAGCTAACCTTTTAGTAACCCTTTCCCGAACTAAAACACTTCGGGAGAGACACAAAAAGTGCACGAGAAATCACTCTCACACACTAAGATTGTACATGATTTTGGGTGGCGCATGCGCACTTTCTAAAGGGTCACTGAATTCGGCAGGACACAGAATTAGGCGTAACACCGGGTATATCCATTGTGGATAAATACTACGGTAGGCTGTACCTTTTGAAGAGCATCCTTAACTTGCTTTTCGTGCAACTCTTCTTGAACCTTACGAAGATGTCTCTTTTTCTCGGTATTTTCTTCAGTCATTACATTGGCGTGGATTCGTTTCTCTTCATGTATATGCTTAGTTAGTTGTTCCCTTTGTTCATCCTGACGTTGGCGTGAATACATTTTGTTCGTGCGAACCGATCGTAACTAACGTAACGTCAATTGTTTAATAAAGAGTAAGCACGTAAACAGCAAGTCACTACACCTACCTAGAAGACGAAGTGTAATATTTGAGTGAAGCCTATATTTGCCATGTTTGTTTGTAGCCACAATAGCCCAATACAAATTATCTTTATATAATCGCGAGTTGCAGGCACACTTCTGTCCTGTTACCTTAGAAACAGGACGTCTGTTAGTACAGGAAATTACGGCACCCTAAAAGGGCTAATTGAAAACTTCCAGTTAGACACCTGTACATTAGAACAAGCCTACGTCGATGAGATCTGACTGCGGAAACTCTTGACCAAAGTCTCTAATCTCTAACGTACTGTATTGTATACTTTAAATTACATTAACGTACCGTTAATGCCAATAGCCTCGTAAAACTAACGTGTCTAGCACCGGTACGGTAATACGATTATGTTCCTGACCTAATCTCACCACCTTGTTTGCTTCGCAGTTATCAGTCTATATGGTACTGCACCCTAAATCAAAATGACTTTTCATTGACCTAGAGTTAAAGGTAATGCGATCAATGAAAGGTGTTAATGATAATTTCTTAAGATTTAGGAATAACAGCGGTCCCAAAATAATCAGATTGCACTACACTCGTGACTAAGATGCGACAGTAGTTATTGACGTGGATCGCACCGAGCGTTCTTACCATGTTGTTTCATGCATCTCATGTAAACATAACCCGACAAGACCAGAGACAAATGTGTCTCGCGGCGAAGTTCAACTGAAAGCTCGCGAGATCAGGGTGTAAACACGAACAGCCCGGCGAATGTGTTTTAATTACAAAAGTTGCACTTGAAATAAAAGAAATGTAGACTTGTATAACAACCACAACACTATATGGCTATAGAGTAACAATTGGTATAATCAAAATTAGTTTACTGGTTAAGTTCAACCTGATAGAACCAAGATGATTTAGAGAAGTCTTCCCCTCCAACACCAGCAAGACACCGTACCATAAAAGTAGCGCAAGGAAAAACTAAACTCATGGTCAACCGGTGGCCAGATTATAAATCAATTTAAAGGTGGAACATGCTGTAACTGGTGTCCCATCAATATCACCATTGCTGTACAATAAATATATTATTCTCCGATTTATGATGTGCGATCGTCATATGAGAAGTATTTTTTTCAAAGTGTGGACCTGGCGTGTCCTTACAAATGCATTCCATGATGTGAATCCATCAAAAAAATAAAAAACCCTCGTTTTGGCAATGTATATTATTTTCTGTAGTAATGTAGTCAGCAACTTCAAAAATCTGGTTGGAATATTTTATTTATAAACACATTAACATATTTTGCATATATGTAGCAATAGAAAGAAAGGTGAGAATGTTTTCAAAGTAACAGAGTGATGAGTAATTAAACTTGGCAAGCCTAACCAACACACTGGGTTAACTATGAAACATGAAGTCAAATACAGCAGGCTAAGGCTTAGTCCTCGCCTGAATAAAATCAAGCTACAATACATATATTTTTTTAAGTACCACCCTTCCCCCTTTCAGTAATTCCTATGTGTCATTTGCAATGTATTGTGTGGGCCTTCGTCTCAACTATGACAGGACAATGCAAACCTTTAGCTCATTTTATGGTCTGAGGCAGATGAGGTAAGAGGCTCAATGGGAGCATCAGACTTCTCCCTTACACCTGCACTCATAGTGTCGTCAAGGGAAACATCGAGAATATCCTGGTCCAATGTACAGACTAAGGAAGATGACAAACTAGGCTGTGATGAGTCCTCAAATGCCTTTTCAGGGGATCTTTCAATGGGTGTATCTGTTGCTCCCATTTCTTGATCGGGTGGAGGTGGGGACCTCTGTGATGACTCCTCAAATGCCTTTTCAGAGGATCTTTCAATAGATGTTTCTGTTGCTCCTATGTCCTGATCAGGTGGATACATTTGTGGTGACTGCTCAAATACCTTTTCAGGGGATATTTCAATGCATGTTTCTGTTGCTTCTACGTCCTCATCAGATGGAGATCTTTGTGCTGACTTTTCAAACTCATTTTTAGAGAGTCTTTCAATAGATGTTTCTGTTGCTCCCATACCCTGATCACGTGAAGGTGATGGTTGTTGCGCTGATATCTCTTTATCAGGTGCAACATTGTTTCCTTCAACTAAAGGAGCTCCAGGTTCAATGCTTTCAGCTGGTTTCATATCTACCTCCATTGGACTTTCAGCAGGTGCTGATGTAATATTGGCCAAGTCTTTTGTTGGCTCATCAAAATTAAGAACCCTAGAAAAATGTACATTTTAGACAGTTGATTAAAAAATTAAGTTATTAGCTCATTACCTGATGCATATATCCAATGAAAACTACTATACGGCATGGACACACTTTATATTAAATTCCTTATGATATAATAGTACAACTACTTATACATAACTTATACAATGGCAATATCAATCAATCAATATCACTGGGCCTATATATAACTAAACTTATAGGTGCTATTAAGGGATTTTAGTCCCACTTTTGGTGCATGTGAACACTCAAAACAAACTCAGACCCTCTCTGAAGCGAACCAAACAGGTTAGGTTCACTTCAAGTCCGTGTTGCGGTTCGCCTAACCTGTGCATTGTAAAGATAAAGCTCTCCCCGTTTCATTGTATTGCAGCTCAGAGCTACTTCTAGTAGTTCGATTTTCATTTATTGCCTATAATGCACAGTCAACCAGCGGGTGACCGGAATCAGCAGTTCTTCACCTTGACCAACCATGATCTGCGGTCGGCAGCAGGTCAAAATTAATGGCTACAGGATTAAGTTATAATTTATTTGATCAGGGACGATTCAAAATAAATGAATTGTAGTAGTTTTAATAGACAACACATTTTTAACAGCATTTGGCTTACAACTTGACTTGTATATAATTCCCCAGACCCATATGTGTATATACACAGGGAAATACATTCAGCCCTCGACATATTCACTGGGAGAATTACAGTTACAAAACTGCATAACCACAGGTTACAGTAACTTAAACTAGCAATTTTGAAATGTTTCCATGAAGGAAAATAAAATTATGTTAAACATGGGATTCAAGCCAGAGACCCTGGTGACCCTTGTTAAATGAGATAATTAACACACATTGATGTACCGCATGAATTCGAGTGAACATCTCTATGTAGGCTATTTTTAGGTGTAAACAGTCGAATAGCTGCTGTGTGGATATTCACACCATAAACATATCCTACCTCATTTGACAGTAAAGGGTGAGACAGGAGTGGATTTTCAAACCTCTCCCATCCCATTCCCACAAAAAAAAAATAATAAGAAGAAAAGTACAGATCACAGCCATAGTTTATGAAACTCATTAACATTTTTGTTTGTTTGCCAATGTATGTTTTTTTGCTGTTATTTTATGTATTTTTGTATAAAAGTTGTGCGTCCGTTATTACGATTCCCGGTCCCGCACACTCCAACTGATTTTTTCTGTCCCGTCCTAATCCCATGATTAATAATTATTTTGATACCCGCGGGAATCCCGATACAAATCTCTATTTGACATATAAGCTTAACTACGAAAATGGCAATCAGCTAAAAGTGTAACTAAGTCAATCTATAAAAAAATATTGAATTAAAAAAAAAAATAAAGTTATTAAATGCAATCGGTGCATTTCAAAAGGTAGTTTGCTTAAAGGAATAGTCAAGGGTCATTTTCAAGGGTCATAGTCAATAGTCAAGGTAATTTTAGTCTTAACATGTCATTAAAGGATGTAGAGGCTTAATATAAACACATACAAACTATGAAAATCAACTT